>OY282452.1:38677869-38927910 GCA_958295655.1 Palloptera scutellata | reverse complement strand
CACATTTGTTGTGTTCTCTTCTAACTGTTAGAACAACGCAGTTTAGATGTGAAACTTGTTCATGTTTTAGCAAAATCACAGTTGGGATTGTGATTTTCAAGAGCTTCGCAGTTAATAACTACTATGTGTCCTATCTACGGTATTCAATATATTCATTATACCGACTAACACGTAAATAAATTAGAGAATGATTGTAATGCCCCGAGTAACTCACTAGCCCAGGATCACTCACAAGAAAGTAATCTTGCAATGACGTATACTTACTACAAATACAAGCTCACATTAGTAGGTTTATAAACACCAAATAGATTATAATTGAAATCTCCTAAAAATTTAAAAAGCCCGCTTAAAGGGATTAATTAAATTATGTTTGTCGCTAATTTGACACCACTGTCCTCTATCCTGACGTGAAGTTCGAACGCCAACTTTGTCAGTTTATCTGAAGTGAGTTTTGCGATTTATACAATGAATAAAAATATCAAACAAAGAATTTGTCTCAAATTTTGTATTGCAAATGGAATTTCTTGTGCCGAATCGCTGGAAATATTACAGAAAGTTTACAATGAATCAACTTTATCAAAAACAAGTGCATATGAGTGGTACAGTGTATGTGGTGGAAGATTTGCCTCGCACTGGTCGGCCATCAACGTCTTCAACTAAAGTTATCATCAATAAAGTGAAGGAAATGGTGACGGAAGATCGTCATTTCAGTTTGAAAGGGATAGTCGCTGAACTTTCTGTGGCTCACGAATCAATTCGTACCATTGTACACGACTATTTAGGCATGATACGCCTTGCCGCTTGTCTAGTTTCGAAAGACCTGAATTTTCTTCGAAATAGTTAACTTTTTTTTCTTTCCAAAACTCAAATTACCACTTCAAGTAACCGTTTTCAGTAGATAGAAGATATAAATATAATTCGCGGATAGAACTGAAGTCGATTCTGGAAAATGGATGAAAATTTTGTGTTCTATTAATCAATTTGTAGACAGAATGTATGTTATGGTTTTGCGAGGGGATCGAATTAGAGATATACAAAAATACTAAATATTTATTTTTTATAATATTTCTTATACAAGGGGAAAATAATACCAGTGATTGAACTGTCATTAATTAATAATTATATGAGAGTATTCGAATAGACTTTAAGCCGAGATTAAACTTCGCTTTCAATTCAATCACAAAGCTTCAATTTTTATAGTAGCTTCAATACATATAGCTCATAACTCTATAGCGCGTATTCACAGAATTAAATCTAATCAAAACTGTTTTTAGCTCGGTAAGTAGAAACAATGATAGCGGTTATTTAGATAGGCTGCAAAAAGCAATATCAGCAAATTTTCCTTGTATGTATTCAGCTATTGTCACATTTGTTGTTTTCTCTTCTAACTGTTAGGACAACGCAGTTTAGATGTGAAACTTAAAGTATTGAGAGCCGCAGTAATCGGCATAATAGTTTCAACTAGTTTAGCAATACCAGAAGGAAGACAAGTGTGTGTAATATGGGTCGAGTCAACAGTCTTTCTAGATTTATGATTTTTACATTAGTAGCATTATCTACCTGCTTGATCATATCGTTGTATTGCAGAATATCAGCTTTCTGATACTAAATCAGCTTTCTGATACTGATACTGGTGATGCACATTGGAAGGATGATGCATCACTTGCCGCATCATTTACATCTGGCCCCTTTTCGTATTCACTATGCCTACCTCTTCAAGGAATTCGTGCTCATCTACGTTGGTTCCTCCTCATTCCATGTAGCGCTGCTGCACTTCCGATTTAAGTATTACCACTTGTTGGCAGATTTAAGCAAGCTAACTCCTTTTTAAGTTACTCTACTTTCCGTTCACTATTTAATTCACTTCATTATTTTAACACAATCCCACTTCTAACTTTTTGTTTACTATTAAATTGTTACTATTATTTAGTTTCTATTGTTTATTTATTCTCAACAAATAAAAATGTTCGATCACTGGATTTTTTAAAAGCAAATTATTGCAACTTTTTTAAATTCACCACTTAACAAAACTCTTGTCTCTGGAAAATTTGTTTTATATTTACGGTTAACGAAGTGGGTCGATATACGCTTGAACAGCGTTGGGAAATATGTACTAAAAATTTACTTGAAAAATGGTTAATTATCTAGCCAAAGTATAAGAATATTACGTTCAAAATTCAGTAGTGGTAAAGCGCCCTCCATGCAATTTGTGGTTCAATATTTAAACATGTGCATGAAATTGGGTTTTTATTGGATAAAACAACACGTTCTCGTACTCCTAAGAAAGTGCAAGAAGAACCAATCACTACAAATCGTCATCGCTCTCAGGAATTGAACATTTTAAACGCTTCATTGTATCGAATTTTGCATAAAAAGCTCGCTATGAAACGGTAGAAAGTTCAATTGGTACAACAGCTGAAGTTCCATCGGTCAAGTACAGCCAGCCGGGGAAGTCATTTAAATGAAATAGTGTTCCACAATTAACTGGAAGGATTCTACTATCAAATAATAAAAACCACACTAAAAAAATTATTCGATTCTTATTTACACCAAAATCATATGCCTTGACTTTATGCACACATACGTTCATCCGTGCGTGCTGTTGTTCTAGAAACATCGGCAAAGTGAATATATCAGCGTGAATAGCGGAGTCGATTAGCCATATCCGTCTGTGTAAACGATAACTCGAATAAAACTCAAAGAATCCTCAACCAAACTGGTACTGACATTTGTTACTGTCAGCAAGAGTTTAAGTTCTGTAATGGTCAAAATCGGCAAAGTGTGCGTAGTACATCCCTTCCCTGCCTGTTGTCTTGTTTTAATTTTGTCTAGGCTTATAAAATTTTTTTATTTTTTGTTTGTTTTATTTTTTGGCACAGTCAACAGACACGGTGTACTTCTATGAATGCTGCGCATTGTGTTGATAGTAAGGAAGATTGATAGATGGGAGGAAGAAGGATAAAGGATAAACAGCCATTATGGTTGTGTTATGCCTGTACCACAATGAACTAATTCAGTTTACCAGTGTCGACTATGACCGTATGTAGCGCCAACAAAAGGGATAGAAAGTATATGGAAAATATACCGTTGCCTGCCAAGAGGTGGTCCTGTGTGGAAATTTTTTTTTTTATCTTTGACTTTTGCCTGTGCCGATATTCGAACCCCGAACACTCTGCGTAGCAGCCCAATGCACTACCACTACGCCACAGCGGAATGTGAGCAATATTCTCGGACTTAGATCGAATTTCTTCTCTGTCTACTTATGCGTTTATAAACCTCCATAAACCCCATATAATAGCACTAGGTAAGACTCCGGTATGTGAGGGTGCAGATCCACTGGATTTTCAGTGCCAGGGTATTGTAACGAACTTTAGCCTTCTTCAAAGCTCATATCATGTGAGACGGTCAGTGCATACCTAGCAATGCTTCAGTCTTAGGTCAAGGAAAATGGGAGTGGGCTAGCCCCAATGTTATGATGTGAAGAGTTACATTAAGTTTTATTTATTGATAGATAGATGATCGAGAGATATGCGTGTTGGTGTGATTATACACCCACAAAAAAATATGTCATACTACTTATATAAATATACATATATTTAAACCATGTTAACACTATAAGTATATATTTTAAGAATTTTTATTTTAAGTTACTACCGTTAAATTGCTACTTCACTTATCCGACGATGGGCCCAACGACGACGATGGGCCCAACGACGATGATGTTGCATGCTACGTGTGGTGTGATAATTGTTGAACCTGTGATACTCGCTATGATAATTAGATGTAAGTATAGATATATGGTAAAATTTTTGTAGCTAAGCTAGTTAGGCATTCCTTCAACACTTTTTTTTTTGTTTTCTTTATGCTTATATGATTTATCTTTTCTTTTCAATTATACTTTATCTCCTAATTTTTTTTCTTTTACACTGACACTAACACCAAATTTGAACTTATCGAAATTTCAACCTACTATTTACATTAATTTAAATGCTGAATTTTACAACATAAAAGTAATATCTAAGCTGATTACGACTATGTTCATTATCTGGTATAAGTCTATTTCATGTATTTATGTTGATCTTATGTTGCATGCCATGTACACTGTGATGTCCGGTAATCCTGCAAGTATCGCAGTATCACAGAACTTCTGTTAATTTTCCAATCCTCAATGCGCTTGAGGCTCCTTGTCGCTTTGGGTACTGCTGGTCCAGCAAATCAATTTCACTTTTCGTAGACAGTAAAAATTTTAACTGGAAGGTTCTACCAAAATTTATTTAATTTCATCAAAATTTAAGGTGCAAACTCCAAGCAGTTACTCTTTTTGTACTGATCCTACAAGAGTAAAAATTGCCGATGAAAAGCTTTTCACTTCACCGGGACCTACAATCCATTCATGTACAAATGTAATGCCACTCTAAAGCGCGAAAAGTTTAATGCATAAAGTCTTACAATTCCTTTGCAAAGAGTTACTCTCTCTAAAGTAATGTCCGCGTCAATTCCAACTCTTTCTACAGGCTAACATTTTCGCAGATAATTCTTCTCTGTCAGCTAGCGATCAACCACTGCCCGTTATCGAATCTATATCTTGTGCTATGCCTCACATACATTTTCGAACGCGAGTAGTTAAAAGAGTTCTTGCAAATCTTAACATAAACAAAGCTTCGGTACTCGATGGCATTCCAGCTCACGAATAGAGTTGAATTCAATGCGCGTAAGACCGAATGTTGTCTGTTATCTCACAAACGAGTTTCCCAGATAACCCACTAGATACGGGTGGTGCAGGTATTGTGGAGACATCGACTCTTGATGTTCTGGGCATGTCCATCCAATTTGATGCTTGTTTTGTTTTACAGACCCCACTCGGATATTGACTTGAGATCTTTATTGAGAGAGTCATTCATAACATGAATTTTCCTCTTAATCTCCAGAGAGTAAGAGCGTTTTGAACAGGCATATGAATGAGAAATAGTGCTGTAATCTGCAAACGAGTAAATTGGATTCTTCGATTATGAAAGAAGGTCATTAATGAAGATAAGAAAAAGTTTAGGGGAGAGAAGGATACCCTGCGGCACTCCAGCATTAATGGCACGATCTTCCGAAACAATGCCGTCTATCACAGTTCGATGTAAAGTGAATTCAATCGTTGAATCATAATTGAACGCAGCTCGCTTAACATTTAAATTCCTTGCTCTTTGAATATTCCGAACATCGTCTTGTGCTGTACGTCTTTGTGCTGCACGTCTTTTTTCAGTTTGTTCTCGATTCTGCATATTTCTTTCATTGTGCTGCTCTTCAGTCTCTGCAGCTCGAGCAGCTGCAACTGCTCTTGTATGACGTGAGTGCCTACTAAGATTAGATCGTGGTCGCATCATATTGCACGAAAAGCAACTATGTAATAAATTCGTACAGCGCGAATTTGGAATAAGCTCCCTGCAAACGTTTTTCCCGATTATAATGACCCTTGAAAATAGGGACGGGAAGAATGAGGGACTTATAGAGTGTTATTTTCGTTGGTCGAGAGAGGGCCCGTAGTAACACCTGTTGGCAAGAATTAATATCCGCTTGATCTCAAGGCTGACATTATTGTTTGTATTAATGCTGGATCCTAGGTAAACGAAATCCTTGAAACACAACGACGGTGTATTACATACAATTCACTTCGACATGTTTTCACGTTGTCTATGTTGTATCATACTCTGTGTTTATATTTCCCTTAATTGCGTAGCGTGTAAATCACCAGTGGAGTTGGCTTTCTTGTATTTCGATGACGAAGTAATTGACATGCTTGTTTCATATACGAATATTTATGCTGGTTAGCTCAACGTTGAGTTCATTGTCACTTCATTCAGGCAAACGGTCATTGTCACGTTACAATTTCAAACAAATTTTTAATTTGGTGGACAATTACAACATCGATACTAGAAAATAATTGCCACAGTTCGTCCATTAATTGACTACATGAACCGTAAGTACAATCAGTTTGGTATTTTCGACACTTACTAGTCTATCGACGAACAAATGAATCCACATTTTGGAAGAAACAATTGCAAAATATTTATTTATGTGGAAAGTCAATACGTTTTGGGTTTAAGTACTTGTGCTTACTATGTTCTGATACATGTAACTTGTATTATTGTATGGCTTCTTCTTTTCTTGTAGTGGCACAACAGTCCATGAGGGCTTAGGCCAAGCTTTTCGCATTCGCTCAAAGTGTGCGTGTTCTATTTATATATTGTACCTGAATGGAAGGGACTTACAATTTAGTGCCGAATCCGAACGGAAAAATGGAAAAGCTTTTCTTAGGCTTTGGGAACTGTAAGAGGAAATCGATTGAGACGTGCTAAAGAAAAACTGGCAACTGGTAAATCATTGAAAAAGCATGATTGCTTTGAAACCACAAATAAGTTGTTTGTAGCTCGTTGCCAAGACAATTCGGAAGTCACTGCACTTTCGAATTTTGTAGCAGCTGCTCCGGAAGACCCACTTCACGGTGGTCAAAACAACAGAAGAAAAAGTATCTATTACCCAGCCGCGTCTAATCAACTGATATAATGAACATATGGGCAGCGTAGGCCTGCATGATAATGGAGTATCTAATAATCGTGTAGATATATGAGGTAAAAAATGATGGTGGCCATTATGGACAAATTGCGTTAATTCAACTGTAGCCAACGCTTGGAAAATTCACTTTTTGATCTCAAAAAGAGAAGGACATAAAGCAATGCCACAGTTAGAGTTCAAGTCCGAAATAGCCTGAAAATTACTTTTATTCCAAGTTACACCAGAACCAAAGTCAACAGACGAAATGGATATTGCCACGTAATGCTGTTTCTCATCACGAATGTCATTCTCAAACAATATATCAATGTAAGAAATGCAATGTAAGTTTGCATCCAAAATATTTTCGTCAAAAGCAATATCAAAAGTAATTAAAAAAATAATTAAATTTATAAATTCTAAGAAAATACATTTCATAACATTTTATTAAGTATTAAAGTCCAATAATGTCACCAAATGAATATTCCAAGACACACACGAACAATTTCGTTGGACAAAACAGAAATTTGTGTAACAATAGTGAACAAATAAATGAGCGGAGTTTTACGTCTTCGAATACTTGGAACTTAGTGGCATAAACGTATTTTTGAATTTACGAATTTTATTTCTGATATTCCTCGATTCGATTTACACGACTAAAAATTTTGTTCCGATCCTCAGTTTTTACGTGAAAGCTCTGTCTCACTTTACAAGGTTCGATTTGCACGTATTTGTTTTTAAAACTTTGTATGGAAATAGTGTGAATTTCTCGACAAATTAAATCCGATTGAATTGAATCCTAATATTATACATATGCCATTATAATCGAAAGTCCCTTTTCCACATGGCAAGTTTTCTTGAAAGAAAGTTTCCAATTCCTTTTTGGTCTTACCACTTGCTTTTCCATACAGCAAGATTTCTTGATAAATTCTCCGTTTTACGTTGCCTGACAAGTCAAAGACCGAACAGCAGAAAAGAAAACTTACCGGTAAGAGCGAGTCTGTACTCGTACCTTTCGTGTTTCCTCTCCCGCCAACAAACTTAACTTGCTTTCAATGTTAATTTTTTTCTTCGATAAAAGAATTAAACTTGCAATAACTTCAAAAGGAATTGGATAGTCGCATTCATGGGTAATTTTGGCCGTAAACTAGTCTAATCATTAATAAAAACTTCACAGTTCTCTTGAGTTTTATTCAATCTTTTGTTCATTCAAACATCGGTTGCGTTTTTAATACCGCTGCCGCTGCGCGTATTATCAATGCTCAGTTACTTACTTACGATATGTTCGCTGTGATAACGTTCTGAGTTCATAAAATTATTTAATGCAATAAATTTTGTATTTGATTTTTTATCGTACATTGCTGCAGGTGTATAAAGATATTTATTTGTTGTAGTTTTTTGAGCAATAGCAGATTTCGCTGATTGCAGTTGCATTGGCGTAATATCCGGTTCCACTTTAGGCGTGCTTACTTGTGGCGATCCAGTTGTTGTTGTAACAGTTGTAAGTACTTGCGTTTTCCATTCGTACGATTCCCAAATTGTTGGTGACTCCTGTTGTGCGGTTCCTGCTTCCCAGTAATTATTAGCACTGTGCTTCAGCTGTAGTGTAGCTTTGGCAATATAAGTTTTTGGCTCTTCAGTATAGTCCGTGATGGGCGATTGTGATGGAATTAGTGAATGTGAGGCAACTGGATCTGCCATCGTTAGAGTTTAAGAGTTTTTGTAAGCAACTATTTTCTACAATTTTTACGATTAACAAATTGATTGAGTGTTGATTTACTTAGGACCAATCGTTTCGATATTACCATCACTTTGAAGCTCACTTTTGCAAGTGAGTAATGCGCGTTCGTCGTATTTGAGCTGTTCAAGATATGACGCCTCTGTCGACAATCAACTTTGTTATTGCGTTATTATGCGGTTTTTTGTTGTTTTCATTCTTTTTATTTTTTATGCTTGTTGTGCTTTAGCCAGTAGATATCTTGAAATGTATATGCATTAAGAAGTAACAAACATACAGTGCTTGTGGAGGCAAAGTGCTGTATACAAATCTGTTTTGATTACAACATTTTATTTGATATGTAGTGCTGCAAATGTAATTGAAAAGTTACTTATTAAATTATTTCTAAATTTGGTAGACAAAAACCAGAGCATGAAACTTTTATAACTTTTATCAAAGTCTTAAAAAACAGAGTTGTTCTAAACTTTCATAAGAGTTAAAAGTGAAGTTCAGTCAGAAGTTTTTGAATAAACTTTCCATTTAAATTCTTATTCAATATCTTTTATTTAAAAAACAAAGAAAAAATTAAGTTGTAATTGTTTATTTTTTAAAATTAATTTAAAAGTTTTTGAAGACTTCATTTTAAAAGTCTCTTACTTTGAAGTCTATGGAAAAGTAGTAAAAAGACTTTCCAAAGACTTTTAAAAATAGTAAAAGTTTTCAAAGGTCGCTGTGGCGTAGTGGTAGTGCGTTGGGCTGCTACGCAGAATGTTCGGGGTTCGAATCTCGGTACAGGCAAAATCAAAAAGTAGAAAAGTAATTTTTCTACACGGCACCACCTCTTGGCAGGCAATGGCAAACCTACAAGAGTAAAAATTGCTATGAAAAGCTTTTCACTTCGCCGTTCGGATTCGGCATTAAACTGTAGGTCCCTTCCATTCATGTACAAATATAACACGCCCAATATGAGTGGATGTGAAAAAGCTCGGCTTAGGCCCTCCATTGGCTGTTGTGCCATTAAAAGTAAAAAGTAAAGAGTCTTCAAAGACTTTTACAAATAAAAGTTTTGAAAAGGATCACCGAGCCTAATTTTAGCTATTTTGGATATTCACCACTTCTTCAAGTGGGCCAGAAAATATGTCACAGTAGTTTTTAAATCATCGTCCGGAAATTCAATCTGGACCATTTGCAGATTTTGAATTTAAGTCTTAATTTGCATTTTCAACTTCGAAAATATCGCACGCATATTATTAAATTTTTTTTTTTTTAATCAGTAATTGGGGTTACCGCTGAAGCTCCAGCCCATAGGTGGGAATTAACCTCCAATTTAGGACGGTGTAGGTGGTGTAGATCATGCGGAGATTAGCCGGGGTGAAATATTTTTTACGCCACCTGGGAAAGCCGAGATACTTGGCTGTTTCTTTCAACACGTCGAAAATATGTTTATCCCAAAGAACAACGCATTGGATAGACATGCTCAGAACATCAAGACTCGCTGTTTCCGCAATACCTGTTCCACCCATATCTAGTGGTCTAGTGGGTAAACGGGGGGCGTTTGTGAGATAACAGACAACATTGGGTATTACACGCATTGAACTCAACTGTCTTTTCTTCTCTGATGGTGCTGTCATATGCAAACGAGTAAATGGGATTCTTCGTTTATGACAAAAGGTCATTAATGAATATAAGATAAAGTTTAGGGGAGAGGAGGGTACCCTGCGGCATCATCACTTGAAGCTCGCTTTGAAATATCCAGAGCCACCGCCTTGCTCTCACCGAAGCCATGGACACTATGGTACCAGTGCTCGCTGAGGACCGCCATGAGATCGCCCGTAGAGCGATTTCGAAGGAAACCGTATTGGCGGTAATTAAGCAATTCATTTCGCTCAAGATATTTGACCAAGTAGAAGTTATCTACACTTTCCATGACTTTGGATAGCGTAGAACAGATTGCGATGGGGCGATAGTTCGCAAGGTCTGTAGTCTTGCCCTTTGTAGGATCTGATTGGACATTGGCAACCTTCCAAATACACCAGTTGTGTGAAAGATTGCGCAACGACAGAGAATAATTCTCTGCGAAAATGTTAGCTAAAAGGTTCGCTTTATCAACCGACCTAGTGACGAGGCGATCACCTGTAACAAGAGTTGGACTTGACGAAGACGTTTGGTTCTTTACTCTCTCTACAAATGACAAAAAGTTATTACCACCCCTATGAAATCGTAAGACTTTTTCCCTCAGACGCTGTTCGTGTAGAATCTTTTCGCGCTTTTTACAGCGATTTCTTTCCTGATTACGCAACTGTTCAGTATTCTTATTAGATTACCAGTTCCTGAAAGCGACTTCTTTGCATTTAAGTTAAATGAGCTTTTATAACATATGCGGTATTAGCTCCATTGTGAATTGTTTCAGGTGCAACTACAATATTAGTAAAATACGCGTTAAAACAATTTGCGCGCTATAATATTTTTTCTCAAGTAGTTACTTTTATTTCCTACAAAAGTTTTAATTTTTCTAAACTTATTTTCGAAGACTTGCTTATTTTTAACAAATTTAAAATTCACTTTAATTAATTTATTCGAATACTCAATAAAAACGTATCCATCAGTATTTGGTTGGAAAATAATAGTTGGCGGTGTATTAAGCCTTTAACCATGTGCCCTAAAAATGCAATATCATATCGCTACATATATTCTTAAAACAGCAAACAAACATTTTAGATCCAGTTTTTCAACTTCGTATCTCCACTTTAACACTAAAATTTATCGCAGGAATTTCGTTTTATTTTTATTTTTCTGCCAAATTGTACTTTTGGAGATTCGAGAGCTTGGCATCGTTAATCAAATGGTATTCTAAATTAACGTAAAATTTAATCGTTAATCAAAAACTTACGCCGTTAATTCACGGTTTTCGGACCAGCTCTGTTTTTTAGTCATAACAAAACCGCCTTTGATAGTATGTTGTTATGTTTTTCTATTGTATAAGTGTGTACAATAATATGAGTTTCAACAAGTGAAAAAGCTTTGAACAAACTTTTAATTTGTTTATAAAACATATTTAGTATGCGGATAGCTTCTTTAACTTATGTAAATTATAGAAACAATTCTAAATTTACCCACTTCAGAAAATATAATATTTTTATAAAATCGGTTGGCTTTCGGTTACCGGCAGAATGTACTAAAACTGATTACTACATTTATTATGGAATTTATATTATTTCTTTTCTTTTAATGACACATCAGCCCATGGAGGGTCTAGGCCGAGCTTTTCGCATCGGCTCATATTGTGCGTGTTTTATTTGTGCATTAAAAGAAGGGACCTACAGTTGTATGCCGAATCCGAACGATGAAGTGAAGAGCTTCTCATAAGAATTTTTTACTCTGGTAGCCTGCGAAGAGGTGGTGACGTGTAGAATAATGTATTTTTCTTCTTTTTGATTTTGCCTCTGCCGTACATACATGCCTATATATACCTGTGTAATAATCACGTTTAATTTAAAAAGCCAGTTTTAATACCTACACTCTTGTTTTCCAATTCAAAGTGAAAAATATATGTATTTGCGTATGCACATCTTTTTATGTTTGTGCATATTGTATATGAAGTTATTTAGCTTACTTATTTTACGAGTATCTACATACTCGCTGTGGCATAGTGGTAGTGCGTTGGACTGCTACGCAGACTGTCCGGGGTTCGAATCGCGGCACAGGCAAAATCAAAAAGTAGAAAAAATTATTTTTATACAAAAAAAATAATTTTCTGCTGTCATACTTCTTGAAGCACAACTCAAACACGTACCCAAAGAAAATACTCATCAACATCGTCATCATCGAAAACAATAACAACAATGACTCATGTACACTTATGTAGAGAGCGCAATAAGTCTCCATTGAAACAGGGGCTTGGATATGCGTACGTAGCGCAACGTAACTTAGCGTAACATAAACAATCTAAGTTTTGAAGACAGAATTCTACAATGCTTTTCGATTTCGGTAATCATTTGCACGGATTGCTCATATCATAGATCGATACGTGTCATTTGGCAACGTTACGTTACACATAATCAAGCGTTAAGGTGGTGGTTTTGTTGGTGTTCGCTGCTCGGCGACCACATCACATTTTTGTCTCGTGCTCGGTCTGGTGGTTACATTGAGTTCGTAGCAGAATTGCTTTTGGTCTGTTTTTAATATTTATTTGTGCGAAATGGCAACACTAAATGGTATCCAAACAAACTTTAAATCATTTTATTAAGATGGAGAGTGAAGTTAATAATTTGCAATGATGCGAGGTCATTTGTGTTACATAGTGAATACCAATAATATGATGTATAAATACTTTTCATATTTTTATAAAGAAAATGATATCCACTTTTAAGCCATACAAATATTTGAATTTTTTCTGAAAATTAAAATAACGCATATTTGCATATTTTCGTACTATTTTACATATATTTTTGTTCCTTTTTTGTAAAATAGCTCATTGCCATCCTGAATACTCGGCGTGCTCGGTGGCCATTTCACCCAGCATATTGTGTTCGTTGTGAGAGTGAGTAAAAGCTCTCACTTCTTCGTGCAGTCAGTTGCTTTCAATTCTAGTTCGTTGATGTAACAAGGATATTTGCAGTAGTTTTTGTAGAGGTGTAGAGAAGTATAGTAGAGTAAATTTTAGAAAAATTACGCCTTTTTACAGTGTATCTATCTGTTTGCTTGATTTGTGATTTTTGACATTAATGTTTGAATCTGTATCTGGTAGCCGCGGCTAGCGCATACCTGGCGTAATCTGGAGATCCAATTTTCAACAAGTTGAATATTGTATGCACGTAAACCAGATCTTTACTCAAAATTTTCCATAAAGTAGGTGGACACAAACTATAATCCACACACATCCTCGAAATACAATTACATGCAAAAAAAGCGACCGCTTGGTGCGCTTTATGGCCAGTTGGTGGTCAGAACAGTTAACGGTGAGCTGTAAGGAGAAATGATTACTAACTTTTTGTATTTTTGATATAGACATGGAGTTAAAGTTGTTTGGTTTGTGTTTTGTTGTTGTATGAATATAATTCTCTCGTAATTTAGATTGTCATTAACAAGTGTTAAAAATTTAAACGTGCCGGTGTGTGCTTTCTCTGAAAAAAATGAATTTATGTGAGCAAACTCCAGTCGCAATCATGAAATCCAGCAAGCGCAGGTACTAAAACGAGTTGTTGTTATTACCGTGTTGTTATTGTTTTTGAGTTTCGTTTCTTGTATTTTCTCTTCTTTACCTTATGAATTTGTTGTTGTACTCTACAGTCTGCATATTGGACAGTAAAATTTGTGTGTTAAAGGCATAAATGTAACATACGTATTATACGTAAGTATACTAATAATAAATTTATTCTAATTCTACACTGATGGTGTCTTAATCATTTCCAAAACCAGCAAGATATTTTGTGGAGAAGTATCCCTGGTATTATATGCCCCCAACAATGCACAAAATTTTAATTCATGGCCCGGAAGTCATAAAATATGCTTTACTGCCTTCGGGCTTCAAGAAGCCCGCAATAAAGATTTTAAAAATTTCAGGTATCATTTTTCGCGGAAAATAAGTAGAGAAAAAAAATAGAGGACGTTTTCAACCGCTTTTTACTTACATCCGACCCTATAATTTCGAGCAAAAGGGATTTGCCGAAAAAGAAAATACAAAAGTTATTGCAAATGTCTCTGCATTTAATGGAAGCTCCATTGGCTTTATCAAATGCAAGATGTAGTGGAAAAGACCGATGATAAGACTGAAGAAAGCGATGACAACACAGTTTTTGGATGTTATTGTGGAGGCGACACCGATTAAATATATTTAAAAAATTTGTACCGATTGTCAATTTGAACAATATATGATTTTAATAAAAAAAAAAATCACTCCAAAGTATATATAATAAGTACATATATATATAATTATTTTTTTTTTCTTATTCTAACTAAAAAAAAATATTAGGGGATCCCTCCGTTAGCCAGGTGAATTGATCTCCATTTTCAGGGTTAAATACCCCACTGTGGAGCGTGCGACCCAATTAATTCACTGAAAGACACTTTTGAAGAACGAAATGGACCTGTTTATTCGCCAACTCGTTCGTGCGATTTGACGCCATTATATTATTTTCTTTGGGGATATGTAAGTCGCATGAATCCCTAGGCAAAAATCAATTGTTGTGGCGCTCTTAAATTTTTTTTTGTATTTGTGGCTTGATTTTCTAAATTGAGACAAAAGAAACAACATTTTGTTAGAAATTATAAACCATGTATATTATTTTTTTTTTTTGTCATTTATTTCTTGCAAAACTCAATTAAAGAGTCATAGTTAATTTTTTTTAATATGTCGCTTTCAATGGCCATGATGACTAAGTGATTTAATTTTATTTGGCCAAGTGACGTTCTTCGGTAGTTTTTGACCCGCTTACGAATGCTAAATGATCTCTCACCAGACGCATTTGCAATTGGGATTGTTAAACAATTTTTAGGATTATTTCAACGTTTGGAAATGTTTATATTAAACCTTCCAGAATTGACGCATATATTTCAGGCAGTGTTAATATTTTTTCCAATTTTGCAATATGAAGGAACTGCTCAACCTCATCTTTGAATACTAATTGATTTATGTTATCTTTATAGTTTTCAACTAAATTTGATACACACTGAGCAAATTTGTCTTCCAGCAAATCAAAATCAACATATGTTAAAAAGTTTTGTAATACCTCGTCATAAACTACAAATCTTCTTTTTATTTCAGAGTGTAAAGTATCACAAATTAAGTAAAATGTTTCTACTTTGAATAGTTATTTCCCACGTAAAATTATGTCATTATCTGAAGTTTCATCGAATTATATTTTTTTTCTTTTTTTCGATTTTTTGCTGTTGAGTATTTTGTACTACCAGCTAATTCGATTCTTCTCCATTTCGTGAAAATATGCATCATCAGTTCGAATACTGTGTTTGAATGCTGATAAAGATTTCAATAAATTAGTTCCTTTTTGTATGTTGTTACATTATTGGTTTTGTAGCGATTTATTGGTGGCATTAATTCTTTGCAATAGTGTATCCCAAAAAAATCATTAACAGTGCCGTCTCTAAATCTTCAAAACTAATACTTATGTATTTTTTCGCTTGAATTTTTTTTATGGGCTTTTTAGATGGGTTAACACAAATTTCAACAAGAACGGTTCTTATGAAAGAAAAATTCTTTCGTACAGTTAATACAGCTTCAGCTCTGGATGACCATCGATTGTTACATATACGTTTAAAAGTATTGCTTAATTTTTTATCAGTTTTCATTAGCTGATCCCATTTTCTTGTCGAAGAGGAAAAAAAGACGAATAAATTTTGAATAAAACAAAGAATCTAATAGTTTTAGAAGAACATTCTGCAGGTGTATTTCCAACTAAATTTAAGGAATGTCCTGCGCAAGGCACAAAAACATAATTTTTTCTGTAATTTTTAATTTTAGCTTGGAGACCGTTATAAATGCCTGACATGTTCGAAGCATTGTCATACGTTTGTCCCCGGCAATCATTAATGTTCAACCCTAATTCGGACTAGCTGGACAAAATAGTTGTTTTTAAATATGTTGCATCATGATGTTCGATCGGAATAAAACATATGAACCTTTCTTGAATTTTTTGATCTAAATCTACATACCTGATAATAATAGTTAACTGGTGAGTATGGCTAGCATCACGCGTGGAATGAACTATAAGAGCAATAGTTAGCTCGTTTTATTTAATCAACAATGGAGTTTTGTAGACTTTTGCCCATAAGTTCCATGAATTCAGCACACGTGGTTTTAGATAAATAATTAACATGTCCAATCTCGCAATTACTGTATTTTTCTAAGTGAACCTTTAAAAAGTCATCAAATTCAGCCAAATATTCAATACAGCTGGGAAAATTGCCTTTGGAAGAATTAGCATGTCCTCTAAACCCTAAGCCCAAACTTCCCAAAAGTCTAACTGTAGCAACGACTCGTTTTAATACCTCACGCCAATAAATTACCTCTTTTTCTATTATTTCAAAAGTTTGGAATCGACACGACCACTTATTTTAGCACGACGAACATAAGCACACATACAACTTTTATGTTCTTTCTACTCATCATGTCTTTTCAAAACGTCTACAATATTTTTCCAATCGGAATATCCTGAAACTAAAACATTAGATTTTTTAGTATTGTTTATACTCTATGTTTAATAAACAGATTTCGTTGTTTCAGAATAAATAAACCATTCTCTTCGCAGTTGGGCTGCGTTTATTTTAGTCATATAAAAATGTACATCATTTAATTTTCGGTATATTTGTTGATCATTATTCTCTTTATAACATTTTTTAGAAGATTCTAAATCTCCCACATTTTTGGGTTTTGTACAAATACAATGTTCAATCAAATCATTACTAATTATTTTTGGCCATAAACCAATGTCAGTAAAGTTAGGATAAGTATTTGTGCATTTTATTACTTCATGCTCAATTTTAATCTCTATGTCATTGGTAATGGCAACGTAATTATCACTTGCACCTTCTTCTACACAAATACTCCTATTTGAAAGATTAACATCATTATCAGCTGTTACTGGTAGTGAAACATTTTTATCTGCCACCGCAGTACTGGTAGATGGAACATTTCCATCCCAAGACATAAATTTTGCAAGGGAGTATCATTGCTCTTCATTTTCCCTCATTTGAATTTTTTTTAATAGTCGTTTTCTTGCGCCACACTCGAAACTTTTTTTCATTTTAAAGTATATTTTTCAATAATTTTTTTTAAAAATAAAATGGTTTAATTGTTGAGTGAATTAAGAATTATTAAATGATGAAAGCAACAACGTTGGTCTTGGTAGTTTAAAAAAAACTGTTGGTTCTTCTGAAAATATCAATCTAAAATCAAAATTTAAATTATGCTAATAGAAATACTCAATAAACACAAATAATTGTTCTCAATATTCAAAATCATGCAACGAAAATTTGATGTTAACGCAACAAAATTCAAACAAACAATGAAATGAAATGAATGAAAGTGGATTTTTAAAACGAAATATAGAAACGCAAAGCTTGCTTATGCTGGGTTCTTTTTTTCCTACTTGCTTTTGAAAATTTTCAAATTTGTATATTTATATCTGGTGTTTCGTGTATCATATATTTTTTTTTTAACGGCCTACTACAATCGCAAATAAAGTATTAAAGTAAATTAAATATTAAATATTAAAGTAAAGTATCAGTTAATAGTATTAAATTTGAATTGGAGGTTTTAAACTCTCCAAAATTTAAAATCACAAATTCTACAACTATTTTATTTTTTTTTATAAATCGGAGGCCTTAGGCAAATGCTTAATCTGCCTACAGGTAAATCCGCCGCTGTCGATAAACCAGAAACAATTTAGCAGTTGAAGGCCAACATTCGACGCGTTATTGGCGAAATACAGACTGTGATATTGCACCTCCAGATTACCCCATGTACGCGCCAATTGCGGCGGCCACATGCCCGAAATCGTATTCAAACATTAATGTCAGAAAATTATCTTTAAGATAAAGCTAATTTCATGGATATTAAAAGCATTTTTCTGTGTTTTATTTCAATTTAAATTTCTCTGCCTGTAAAAAAAAACGATACACACCATACATGTATTTTATATTTTAATAACGAGGCTTATAATTTTATTAGTGATAAGTTTACACTTGTTCAACAACACAAGTTCTCAATTAGTAACTTAAAAATTTAAAACTCTAAGAGACAAGCCTTAACGTTTTGCACACGTTTTTATATAATCAATATATCTTAAGGATTGAAACAAATTTGAAAGCCAATCCATCATCGTTTTGGCATTATTTAAATTCGAAAGGGAAAACCAATGGGTTTCCGTCGAGCATTAAGTCATGTAATCCATTTTTTATTTCTGCCGATGATGTAGTCTCTGCGATTTCAGACCTGAAGTCAAATTACAATTTTGAACGTCAAGCTTTGTGCAACTAATATAAGACTACAACCTTTTAATTATATATTAAATTTTTGGTGCAACCATTTTGGAAACGCTTATAAATGCCTCTTCTGGCATTACGCAGGGTACTCATCATCATCATTTACTATTTATAATTTTATACTATTTATAGTTATAACTATTTATAATTTTTATTAATGGTTTAACCCAAATTTTATAATTCTCTAAATGTTTAATGTTTGCTAATGGAAAGCTTTTCCTAAAAATAAAGCTGAGTCGTTTGATTGTGATAACAGAAGTAAAAAACGGTAAAGTGACGTATTGTAATTTCAAAATTGGTGTTCTCTAAATAATCTCAATTTAAACGTAGACAAATGTTATGTAGTAACATATACCAAATACATAAATGCAATTTTTATAATTATACGCTATATAATTGAACCGCTAGGAAGAAATGAAGGACGGGGATAATTCCCAAAATCTTGAATACTTGAACAATTCAAATCTTTAAATCAATTAAAATTTTAGTTTTAATTGCCATTATGACTATATGTATTGTTTCAAAATCGTATGCCATGATTGGATTTTTGAAGAGAATCACTCAAAACTTTAAAGATCCAATGACCATAAAATCGTTTTTCATATGTATGTGTCGCTTGTACACAGCATAATTGAGTATTAATCGATCATCTAGGATCCTTTCTACAAGTATATTGAAAATTCAAATCTCATTGAAAGGGTTCAACAAAACATAACGAGACTTCCATCATATGACGGTCGCCAAAAACTTTTTGGTTTGCAATCCTAAAGAGACAGAATATCTTCACAATCAATTTTGTTTGTGTACCACATTTTATATGGTAAACTTAAAAGTGTGGAATATCAAATCATTTCGTTTTGTATAAACATCCGAGATGACTGAGGATTAATAGATTACTAGTGTCTAAAACTCATTCAACTAATTACGCTGTAGATTAGATGAACCAATTAATAGATGTATTTCAATATGTAACTGTTTTCCACATGTTATAGACTTTAGAGAACCTTATTCCCGCTTTAAGCTAAATCTATTTACGTTATTTAATTAGTCTGTAAGATTTTTATTATCAGAAGACTGAATGAAGAAATAATAAAAAAAAATAATAATAATACCAGAAATAAAAAACAGTAACAACAGTGTACGAAATCACCAGATTTCGTACGCTGTTGCAGTTGGCGAGGGCTACAGTTCAATGATGCTTAAATGTTGCAGCAACACGGAGAACGAACTACGACCTGTTTTTGCAATGCTGCTATCCGCATTTAATTTGCTGCTCGGCTTTATACCCCAATCCATATGGAGATAACTATGGTGACGATTGATACCATGGTTAAGGTGGTCAATTTCGGCGATTTTCAATTCTTCCGGTGTAGATGAACATGATGACTTTTTTAATTCTATAATTTTTGTGTTACGCCTAGATTTATACAATCACAACAAAGAAATTGTCTACTTTTGACAGGCATTTAAGCTTTCATAAGTTGATTAGTTGAATCATTCGTGAAGTTTTCACTTGAGAAGGACTTTTATAATGCGGTCGGACAGCTTTTCCCCATCACATTTCACTGTTAATTTGACATTACATTTTCTGCAGCCGTATCAGTTTCCTTTTTTCCCAATTTTTGTTTCTTCAGGAGCTCATCACCCAAATTAATAAAATTTGCTCGAGTTGACATTTTTGATGATTCAAGAAAAATTGTAACAATTAAAAATATGCACTTATCCATACATTTATTATTAAGTCTGATAATTATTGTAGAAGAAAAAGAATAATAATAACAAGTTTTTCGCGAAATTCTATTGCATATTAGCACGATAATGAATCACCTGTGATCGACACGACTGACCGCAATTTAAGTGGGAATTCTGTAAATTGTTGAGATAAAATTCAATGCTACCCAGTGAACATATTCTTTTCTCAGCACATATTTACTTATACCAGTGATTGGAACATTATCAAAAATGGTAGAAATTATATTTGAATGATTTTAATTTCTCTTTTTATCTTCACTAAATGCTATTAAAAACCATTAAACTCAGACAGAGAACTCAGAAATACGGAGTGTTGGTAACTGTAGCGGCAAGTTTTTTATCGGACAAAAATTACAGGGAACTTTATTTGTTGAATTGATAAATGGTTAATATTTATTTGTTAATTGTTGCAACAGTGCTTATTTACATTCCACGAAGCCATTTAATTACATTCTATGTATTTAGATAAGGTTGTTTTTCTACGAACGATTAGTATTCTAGTATTAAAGATTCTACGCCGAGTGTCCAGTGTTCAAATCTCGGCACAAGCAAGATCATAAAGGCAAGATCCTGGCAGCAATGGCAATCCTACAAGAATAAAAATTGCATAAGAAAAGCTTTCCACTTTGCCATTCGGATTCGGCAAAAACATTCATGTAAAAGTATAACACGCACAAAATGAGTGGATGCGAAAAACTCGACCTATACCCTCTTTGGGCTGTTGTCCCATTAAAAGAAAAAGAATTAGAGTCCAACCGAGATAATAACATAATTTTTTAAATAATTGGACATTTTTGGCCGATGCCGAGCCGATGCTGATACCATAATATTTGGCCGATACTGACCAATGCCGATTAAGCGGTCCGATAAATAAATTTAAATTTAAATCGCAGCATGGTATTTATTCTGCATGTAATCGTGACTAAATGTGCTTGAATATTCAAATGAATACAACAATGAATATTGTGTATTATGAGAATAGAGATGAGCTTAACAGTGACTCTTTGGTCACCAGTGATAGTAACTTTAAAGTCACTAACGGCGACGGTTGTTGTTGAAAAAAATCAATTAAATAGGATATAAAGTATAAACATTTATTGTTATTACTTTCTTCTAATAAAAATACCAAAAACAAAACAAGAAAATAAATTAATGTGTTTAAAACTAAAATGCTAGTCGTTCAATGCGGTCGCTTTTTTCGCTTTCTTAAATTAATCGGTATGCTGGAATTAATTCTAATAAATTAACCTAATCTAAACATAAAATCAAGCCCCGATGTTTGGTCAGAATAGAATCGCCATGAAATTCTGCATTAAGATTTTTTGGACATTTGTTGAGGTTATAGTGAACTTTGAAGTTCTTAACATTTTCCCAATGTTCTTTTCACTTTGCAAAATGCAGCTTAAAATACACATAAGAGATACTTTAAAATGGTGTTTAAAAAGATTATAGATCTCATCGTTTTCTAAGGGGGCATGTATTTAAACTCAACACTTTACCCGTAAAATGCATTTTAATAATGTTAAAAATTGCATTATTTTTTTGTTCCTTTGTTAGTAAGACTTTTTAATTTAAATTTCGCGCGGAAGCCCATTCATCAAAATATTATTTTTTTAAGGTTGGTATGACTGTCGGTGACATCTGTGCCAAATGGCACATCAAAATAATCATTAGTGTTTAGTATACGCTTGTCTTTCTGAAGTACAAAAAGTGCATTCGGCGATTTTCACAATGAGTTATTCAACAAATAAGTTCCATTAAATTTTGTGTGCGAAATCAAATTTCTGGTGCCGAAACGTTCAGAATGTTGCAAAAGGCCTTCGGTGATAATTGTATGTCGCGAGCAAGTGTTTTTGATTGGTACAAATTGTTCAAAGATGGTCGAGAACGCGTTAACGACGAACCACGTCCAGGACGGCCATCAACATCAACTAATGATCAACACGTCAATAAAATCAAGGAATTGGTGCTCGAGAATCGACGATTAACAGTCAGAGACCTTACTGGCATCGTTGGAATATCGGAAGGATCAGTGAAAACCATTTTAAAACATCATTAGGGCCTAAGAAGAGTGAATGCACGATTGGTTCCAAAATCACTGCATTGGTTTTACGAGATCATTTTGCCAAAAATTCGACTGATATCGTCCCGCAACCACCCTATTCGCCTGACTTAGCACCGTGTGACTTTTGGCTATTTTCTAAACTCAAAAAACCGCTTCGTGGACACCGTTTTGAGTCAATTGAAGACATTAAACATGAATCGCTAAGCGCATTGAAGGCTATTCCGGAAATTGACTTTAACAACTGTTTCGAGAATTGGAAAAAACGTTGGCACAAGTGTATTGGAGCCGAGGGGATTACTTTGAAGGGGACGAAATAGATTTGGAAGAATGAATAAAAAAATTTGAAATTATGAACAAAGTCTTACTAACTTTTGCCCACCGTAGTATACAATATTTGTGTTTCGTGATATTGAAAAAACTTAACGTTTTTTTTCTCAGTTGTCTCTATCTCACTTTCACCTCACACATTTTTTGTTATTGATGAATATAATCATGAATATAACTATAGGTACATACATAGTATCATTAAACATCGGATTTTTATGCAAAAAATATTCCGAAAATTTTAAAATATGTGTAATAATACATAGTAAAATACATATACAATATATATATATATATATATATATATAATACATAAAATATATATATGTAGTTTGTAAACTTTATGCAAAATATACATATGTAAACTATATATGTAGTATATGTACATAAATTATATATGTATGTACTTGTCAAAAACTATATAAAATTGAAACTCATTTAAAGGAAAAAAGAACAGAAAAAACAGTGTTTATTTCCATTTAAAAACGCCAATTCAAATTACACATAAGAAATACTTATTTTGTATAGAGAACTGATTTTATCTTTTGCCGATTGCTAATATTCTGAGACTCAGAGCCTAATATTCATAGATACCTCTAGATACCATGAATGTTACTTTTTTCTTTAAATACTTTTAAATATCTAAATGAAGGGAATGTAATTATGTTCGTCGCTAATTTGACACCACTGTCCTCTATCCTGACGTGAAGTTTGAGCGCTATCTGTCATTTAATTTGTTTACAGTACTCGATTTTTTCAGTACATCTCAAGTGAGTTTTGCGATTTTTCAGTGAATACAAATATCGAACAAAGAATTTGTCCCAAATATTGTATTGCAAATGGAATTTTGTGTGCAGGAAATGGTGAAATCGTCATTTAAGTTTGAGAGAGATAGCCCATGAACTTTCTATATCTGGGTGGTCGCTGTGGCGTAGTAATAGTGCGTTGGAATGTTACACAGTGTCTTGGGTTCGAATCTCGGCACAGGCAAAATCAAAAAATAGAAATAAAACATTTTTCTACACAGCACCACATCTTGGCAGGCAACGGTACATTTTCCTTATCCTTCCTATCCCTTGGCGCTACATGCAATCATAGTCGACATTGATTAACTGAACTTCATTGTAGTAAAGGTATAAAACTTGCCACAATGGCTGTCCATGTCTTTATCGGTGTCCTGTGATTGCATTCCCTCCCTCCAACCTAACTATCAATATTCCTCCCAATTAACACAATGCTCTGCATTTATAGGGGTAAACCCTGTATGTTGACTGTAATAAAAAAAAATCGCTCACGAATCAATTTGTACCATTGCACTCGATTATTTGAGCATGATTCGCATTGCCGATTGACTACATGCTGGAACGAGTCAATTCAGACCCCACATTTAAAAAACGGTGATGATAACTGGTGATTAGACATGGTTTTCCGACTGAGCCGAAAACGAAAAAAAAACACAATTTGAATTGACCAATTCCTGGTAATTTTTTGAACAATTCTGATTACAACCTATATTTATTTGTGTCCAATTCTGATTGTTTAATAAATTCAAAATTGGAGCTTGTTGTTGTCACTGGTGTGTATTGATATTTTAAAGTGTCTGTGAAGTGTCACGGCGTAATCTAATTTTTGAACCAGCAGTCAAGGCGCGCAGATCTACGCCGATAAAAAAACCGACTGCAAAACTTTAACTTGCGGGACTGCAGCAATAAAAAAAACGGGTAATAGCACGAAATTGCGGGACATTTTTGAAACTGAAATAAAACCATTTTTCAAAAACTTATTTTAAATAATTTCTTC
This sequence comes from Palloptera scutellata, assembly GCA_958295655.1. Taxonomy (NCBI): domain Eukaryota; kingdom Metazoa; phylum Arthropoda; class Insecta; order Diptera; family Pallopteridae; genus Palloptera; species Palloptera scutellata. The sequence goes on along the minus strand of OY282452.1, from coordinate 38,903,716 downwards.
GAGTTTTTTCAAGTTATGTACTAAGTACTTGTAACTTCTACAACTGTGAAATCTAAGGCAAAGTTCTTTGTTTAAGATTTTTTAGTTTTACTCTCTCCTTGTCCTTCAGAACTTTTTTGGGAGTTTTCATAAGGGGTAAACGACCCACAATAATGAAGTCTATAATACAGACGCTATAGCTGTGCAATTTTAGCAAAACTGCTTGTCTCTACATACTAGGTTTTATCTTTTCTTTTCAATTCTTCTCCCATCTCTATACACATATTTTGTCGTTCTAGTTAAAGAAATATAGCTTATACCAAAAATATTAGAAATTTGGAGATAAGAGCAGCAAAATCTTGTTAAACTTAAAAGAAAAGATGAAACCTCGAATGTAGAACAAGTTAGAAATTCCTCCAATGATGAGTTCTTAAAATCTCTTAACTATCTTTTCAATTACTTGCACAGGAGGTTGATGATGAATGCCATACCCCTCAAAACGCGAAAACTGGCAATGCATATTCACCACTTTTTAGATTTCGGTTTTGTAAGCTTCTTAGCTTAAGACAGACAGAGATTTGCATTTTAAAACTCCAAAATTTGATTTTTAAAAAAAATGTGAACTGTTTCAGGTAAAAATTATAACACGCTGTTGCAGACGCAATTGGATTCGCCACAGCGGAAACATTTTTAACTACTGCAATTGTGAAAGTTAAAATTACTAAAAAACAAAGGCAGTGCGGACAGCATAAATGATGAAAGAGTGGTAAACTTATAATAAATTTTTATTTGTAACAAATTCAAGTTGCTTCATAATTTATTGTTTTTGCCACTGTTGTGAACTGTCCAATTCATTCAAAAAACATGTTCAGCTAAAGTAGAAGAGAAATAATGCTCTCGAAAAAATGGCGACCGAATAATCAAATTTTCGTTGAGCACAAACTGAAAAGTTGCGGGGTGTATCATAATCTAAGCACTAGCATCTGCGAAAAGCGAGTAATGGTAGTGATGGGCTCATTTTTTTAACACTTATTTTTTAGTTTAGTTTATTTGGAATTCAGATAATTAAAAAAAATTACATCGTTTTTGCTTAAAAATAAATTTAAAAATAGTAATCAATGTAAATGTAATAATATTTATTCGTTTTTTATAATATTTGGTAGCTCATAAAACAATTTTAAACCTTTATACAATAAAATATTTTGCGATTTACTACAAATTAATCAAATCATCTTTGATTCTCAAGTTATATGGTTGATCATCTCCCACATAAACTGAATTAGTTGGAAAAATATTTTGGTAATAGATAAGTTTTCATTTTAAATACAAAGAGTAAGACATTCATTATTGTTTTTTCTTTTCTGCTCGATATGTTTTAAGCAATTTTAGAATTTCAATAATGTATGTATTTATATGATGAGGTTAAGCTACTGTTTACACAATAAAATACGTCTTACGAGATGCTAAATAAAAACTAAAAATTAACCTAATATCTGGCAAATTAAACTTTGTTTTCGCTGAAGTGAAAATTCTACTACCGATTATTTGTAGCCGAACTTTATCATCACCAATAAATTGGCTGCAAACAATTCAGAAAAAAACAAAAAATAATGGAAAAAAATATTAATAGAGCAGCTGAAAAAACACAAAGGCGATATGCGTTCAATGCACACAAAATCAAATAAGTGAATACTAATTTAGTGACCATAAAATTTAGATAATAAAATTTAGCATAAGCTGATTTTCAAAGAAGAAGCAGACGCGTATTGTGAAGCATACTGTGAAAAAAATATTCTTTCGAATTGATCGGACGTGTTCTTGAAGCTTCGAACTTTGTTTATAATAATTTTAAAGTATTGGTTTCTAAACCTATGCAGCTTTAATTTGTGTTCTTTTAATTAAAACTTTTGATTACTTATTTTTCATATTTCATATATACATACATATGTACATATTTTTATACTTTTTTAGCTTGTGAGAATCAAATTTTGTTCTCTAATGATTGTATATTTACCGTTTCTATTTTGATTTTTTTCAGCTGTTTCCAGTGCCTCTCCACCTATAAATTTTATGGTGATAGATCTACTACAATTACAGTGGGTGCTACTCATGCCATATTGTTTCCCTTGAGAACTTTCTATTTTTGACTACACTAACTAATAGTGTATTTTGATTATAATTTAATTTAACTATGATCTGCACGTATCCTAGTAGCACCGTTATGGACGATTCTGAACGCTTCGAGACTTCTTGGTTATGTGACGGGCTAGCTCATTTAAAATGTGCTGGGTTTTCTGGCAGGACCGTTGATATAATTCAAGACAATAAGGGCCTTCATTGGTCGTGTTTTAAAGGTCGGCTGATATCGATCTATATAAAATTTTCATACAAGTCAAGGTGGGTTTTTCGGAGATTGGGAAGGAGATATCCACTCTGATATCTAAATTTAAACGTTACGAAAAGTTTTTCAATAATTACAAGTGTTTTAATGAACCTGTAAATGAAAAATTCGGTGGTGAACAATCGGTGTCAGATTTTGTGGTAGAGGTAGATGTGGACAAGCCTCACACTCAATCTTCGGCGTCTTCTCCTGTCGTCACAGAATCTGTACCGGTTGTTTTAAATACACCGGTTGTTTTGAACACGCTGAATACTGATACTCCTACTACTAGTATTTCAGAATCTACACCTTTGCCTCCACTTAGAGAAGGTTTAACTAAAAATATAAAAAACTAGTCATTATTCAGACCAGGAAGTCCTTGTTCGTGTCTCGCTTTGCAGCTGACACTACTGAAGATGATCTATTGGAATATTTAACATTAAAAACTAACCTTAGACATGATGACATAACTGTATTTAAATTTAACTTTAATTATAAAATATACTCTTTATTCGTCAAAATTACTTTACCGGCTAACATTTATAAAATTATTGCTAGTCCATCTTTTTGGGCAGTTAATGCTTTTGTGAAAGAGTTCATTTCTCCGGACAGCACTAGGTTACCTAAAACTGAAGCACTGCCTAAACTTAAAACGAACCAAAAAAACGAATTAAATGCACCCAATGTAGTATTTTATATCAAAATATTCGACGTCTTAACACTAAGCAAAGATATTTATTCTTAGCCAGCTTTGAGCTCGAATATGATATTGTTGTCTTTATTGAGACTTGGCTGAGACCTTCCGTTTTTCGTAAAGACAGAAATTTTATCGTTGGTAATACCGCTATGGTGGCATTTGGTTGCTCTTAGGTCTTGTTGCTTTTCCGAGGAAGTGACTCTTTCAACTTTTTTAAACATCGAATTTTGTTGTGTTAAGTTAAGATGTCAATTCATTTGTTTTTACATAACGTATTCTGATGTTCCTCCTAAGTCTCTTCCGAAGTATATCAGATGCATGCTTCAGCGATTCGTTAAATTTGATCTATACTGAAACCAAATGCTGAAATAGTCGTTGTTGAAAATTTTAATTTTCCTGATGTCGTTGGGATGTCTTCCCCGATGATTCTTTTACACAACTACTTACTTGTAATAATTATAACTTTATTTACACATATAATAAACTTCATAACTAGCGAAGGACTTTTCCAACTAAACTCAATTTTAAATACCAATAATAATATCCTGGATCGCATTTTCATTAAAAAATTTTCTAATGCAAATGTGTCCCGTTTATTACCTTTGATCCTCATCACCCTACCCTTGAAATAAATTATTAATTTCCAATCGCATGCCTTGAAAAAAAAGCTTATTTCTTTCAATAACAATTTAAAAAAACTGACCATAGAAAACTGAAAAATTACCTTTCAAAAGTTGATTGGAACTCATTGTTCAGTTATGACTGTTTCCGCAAACAATAATGCGGTTGAGCAATTTAAAAATTCTATACATAAGGGCTTTAGTTTTTCAGTCCCCGAATGTAATCTGAATAAATCGAAATTTCCGAATTGGTTTAATAATGATCTCCGCAAGCTGAGAAACCAAAAGACTTATTATTACAAACGATATAAGAAATTTAATAACTTGACTAATTTTTCTCAATATACAAATCTTCGCTACAGGTATCAACTCCAGTGCTAAACTTGTTACAAAGAATATCTAAATCAGGTTAAAGATTCGCTAAAAGAGGACTCTAAATCTTTTTGGGACTTTATGAACATAATACGTAAAGATTTTTGATTTCCGTCAAGAATGTCATTTAATGAAATTGAATTAGACTTTTTTATGTCAACACAATTAAAAAATTCCCTACCAAAGGGATCATTATCCTTATTCGTTATCTCCAGTGGATATTTCGTTCCCCTCTGTTGTTGAAACAATTGTGTTGAATATATGAGGAACCTTACAACCTGTGCTAATTCTGGGCCTGATAACATTGCAGAATGTATTCTTAAGGAATGTTGCAATGGACTTGTGGTACCTATCATACTTCGAATTAGGATTTGCTTACAATGTGGGTATTTCGCTGACGCCTGGTATGTCTCTTACATTATTCCGCTACATAAATCTGGCAGTAAATCTTTAATTAATAACTACCGTCGTATAGCAAAGCTTAGTGCTATTCCCAAAGTCTTTGAACAAACTATTTGCTCTCAAATCAGTTTTAATCTTCATCTTCGGCAAATCGACAACTTATAGAATTCACTCCAATAGTGTTAGAAGGCTTTGCCAATAGATTACTTACTTATGTTGTGTACACTGACTTAAGTAAAGCTTTTGACGTATTAAATTATAATTTACTTTTACTTAATTTGCGAAATATGGGTTTTCGGCCACGTTTACTGAAATGGATCATTTCCTACCTTACAAATCGAACCCAGAGTGTATTGTTCAAAGACTTTAAGTCTAATTGTTTTCCTGTTACTTCTGGCGTTCCTCAAGGAAGTCATCTTGGTCCCGTTCTTGTTTTGCTTTTTATTAATGATTTGCCCAATGTTTTTCAAAATTGTAAACTTTTGATGTACGCTGATGATGTGAAATTACTTATTTAATGCATATAATAATACCGACGACACTAAATTACTACAAAATGACATAAATCAACTGTTCAGTTGGTGTAGCTTAAACTTAATTAAATAAATGTAGGCAAATGTATTTTTTACTTAAAACTCCTTTATTATTTAAATATGAAATTGATAACTACAAACTGGAAACCGTTTTAACATTCGTGGATCTCGGAGTGACTTGGGATAGCAAAATTTGTTTTAATATTCACATTAAAAAGATTTATATAAGTAAAAGGTAATTTTTTCAATTTTACAAAAGCAGCTACGCTTCAAGTGGTCCATTCTGAAGGTCCAATTTTGGCAAATTTTTCACACATTTCGGCAGGAATCTCACAAATGACGCATTCAATGTTGGCTTCCAAAGCAGTAATCGTGTTTTGCTGCTCCCTATAGACAAGAGACTTAACATGGCTCCACAAAAAATAGTCTAACGGGGTCAAATCACACGATCTTGGTTGCCAATTGACTGCACCAAAACGTTAGATTAACTTACTTTACTTACTTACTTTTAATGGCACAACAGCCCATGGAGGGCCTAGGCCGAGCTTTTCGCATCCACTCATGTTGTGCGTGTTATATTTGTACATGAATGGTTTAATGTCGAATCCGAATCCGAACGGCGAAGTGAAAAGCTTTTCATAGCAATGTTTACTCTTGTAGGTTTGCCATTGCCTGCCAAGAGGTGGTGCCGTGTAGAAAAATTATTTTTTCTACTTTTTGATTTTGCCTGTGCCGAGATTCGAACCCCGGACACTTAGCGTAGCAGTCCAACGCACTACCACTACGCCACAGCGACCACACGTTAGATTAACTGCTCACCAAATTCGCCTGTCAATTGATGCATGGTTCCGCGTGCAGCGTAGCATGTGGCATCGTCCTTTAGGAACCACATGGCGGCCGAGTTAATGCTAGCATTTTCGGCCAAAAAAAAAGTGTTATAATTGAACGGTACGTTTCTCCATTGACCATAACGTTGCGGCCTTCATCGTCTTTGAGGAATTTCGGCCCAATGATGCCGCCTGCCCATAAACCGCACCAAAAAGTGCATTTTTCGGGATGCATTGGTAGCTGCTGAATTGCCTCTGACTGGTCTTCACTCCAAATACGACAATTCTGCTTATTCACGTACCCATTGCGCCAAAAATGAGCCTCGTCGCTAAATGGACGTAGCTTGCACACTTTTTTCACAGCTCATGAATTTTGTAAATCTCAATAATTTACAAACATTGTTCAGTTGTAAGTCTATTCATTATGAAATGGAAAACCAAACCGAGCATAAATCAGGTGACAGCTGTCAAAAAGACTCCGAAAAAAGTATTGCTAGATTGAAAACCACACTTCTAGAAAAAACACCCTTTACATTATACATTTATACTTCAACTTTTTCAGGGTAATATAAGTAAATAGCACTTATCTTTTAAGTAGGAACAATATCAATATAACTACTCATGCTACAAGGAACATTCGATATGCTTGAAAACTTATAATTGTAATTACTTAAAATTTGAATCTTTCAATAATGCCTGTATAGATTTCAATAAAATTTATCATTTAATAGATTTTTCCTATATACTTATCAAAATCAATTATGGATAAAATTTTTCTAAAAATTAATTATTAACTCTCTCCACTATCCACCCATTTTGTGCTTAGTGGAGTCCTCTCCCTTCATGCTTTTGCTTCGCGCTTCTGTATAGTGGTCCGGGTCGCTCAACTACGGAATTTGGAGAGTCTCAAGCAAGTACTTATTGCAGCAGCGTCATTCATATCTACGGAAACCATACGTGCTGCTATAGCCCACTGGATGGACCATTTAAGAGCCTGTATTAATAAAAACAATCAAAATTGCAATCCAAAAACTAGTTCCTTAAATTTTTATACTAAAAGGTGATTTTGTAAGAGCTTGGTTTTTCAACATTCAAAAAAATACAGAAATTTTACAAAAGTGAATGAAATTTTTATTTGGATCGATGAATCAATTCCTGCCATTTACTTTTTAAAGACAATTTCATCTAAATGTTGCCCGCGCCTACGCTTCAAGTGGTTCATTCTGTAGGTCCAATGAGGCGTTCAATGTTCCAAAGCAGCAATCGTGTTTGGCTTCTCCCTATAAACAAGAGACTTAACATAGTCCCACAAAAAATAGTCTAACGGGGTCAAATCACATGATCATGGTGGCCAATTGACTGCACCAAAACGTGAGATTAACTACTCACCAAATTCGCTCTCAATTCATGCATGGTTAAGCCTGCAGTGTGGCATGTGGCACCGTCCTGTTGACCGTCCACATGTCGGCCGAGTCCAATTCTTGCATTTTCGGCTAAACAAAATTCTGTTATTATCGAACGGTACCTTTCTTCATTAACTGTAACGTTGCGGCCTTCATCTTCTTTGAAGAAGTACGGCCCAATGATGCCGCCTGCCCATAAACCGCACCAAACAGTGAATTTTTTGGGATGCATTGGTAGCTGTTGAATTGCCTCTGGCTGGTCTTCACTCCAAATACGGCAATTCTGTCGCTGAAGACAATTTTGTGATAAAAACATACTTTTCACAGAGCCACGAATTTTGATAATTAATTTCAATAATTTACAAAAGTTTAGACGTTTGTCTATTCATGATGAAATGGCAAACGAAACTGAGCATTTTTTACTTTGACACATGTCAGGAATCACGCGTGAACTATCAGAAATCACCCTTTATATTTAAGTTGTTACAGAACTTATGGTATATGTATACATATACATACATATATGTTTACATATCCATACATATATGTATATAGCAGTCACATACACAATGTCAAAATTTAAAATGTTTTATGTATTTATAAATTTAGTACTTTTCGATACATTTCGATACTTTTAACTTTAAGTATAATTTGTATCATCACTAATCGATCGCTGAATTGTTACAGTGAGGAAATAAGAAATAAGAAAGAAAATTGAAGAGAATAAAAATTAAAATTCTTGCTTTACACTCGAACAAGTGCGCATCGTTTAATTTTTACCACAAGAGGAGTAACGTGATAACGGGGATAAGTAAAAAGACCGCTCGACTATTCTACATTGGTGACCCCGACGTGATCTGGTTCCTCCGTTTCCAGACACACGTTAATATAATTTCCTTCAACTTCACGTTTCACCTCATTTTGTGTGCACTTTAAACTCGCGATTAAAATTTTTGTTTTTTTTTCATCGAGTTCAATAATTAATTAATTTAACGTTAGTTTCACGACCACACTACTGGCATGGACCATCTTTAGCGCACCGACAGCACCACTGTTTCCTGCAGCGATGGTTTTTCTGAAGGCTATGGAGCACCCGCCAATCTCAACAGCGACTTAAGCAAAGTAGCGGACCAAGATACCAACCAACGGGAAAAGCAAACCGTTATAACTGCGCAATGGGAAACTGTACCTCTGTCAACGTCAATTGTTTCGCAGCAGCCAAATACAATGCCGCTACAACGACAGCATAACGGTCTACCATCTTTATTAACATCGCAATTGAGCAACGAGCCTCCACCATTTTCTGCATGCCAGCAAAACGTTCATATGCAAAACGATGTGCATGTACGCATCCCAATGCCTCGAATTACGGCAAATGACATGGAAGCATGGTTTATCTCAGTCGATTACTGGTTCAAAGCATGCAATATGAATAACGATACTCAACGATATTATCACGTTATGGCAAATCTAGATCCTGTTACGCTTCCAACCATAGCTCAAATTAGCCGAAGAGCTAACGCAACGTGTGCTCAGCACCGGCGTAGGCATGTACGAATATTTGAAGCGCGAGCTGTTATTATACTTCGGTGAAAGTCAACAGCGGAAAATTCAACGTCTACTTGAAGAAATGGCACTCGGTAATCAGCGCCCCAGCCAATTGTACAGCGCAATGCGACGAGTTGCAGGTAATTCCTTCACAGAAGAGACCTTACGTGCAATGTGGATACAACGACTACCTGAGTTGGTACGAGCCTCAGTGGTTTCGCGCGAAAGCAATGTGGATGTCCAAATCGCCGTAGCCGATGCCGTAATGGAGACTCTTTCTCAACGTCAAATATGTTCTACTACTTCGGCCTCACCATTGACTAGTTCAATTGTGCACGACAACGACTCCATGCCAAGCCTCGAAGAGTTGGCTACCACAATAAACGAGCTTCAGAAAAAGTTAAACAACTTTAATGTTCGAGAGCGCAGCCGCCAACACAGTACTTTCCAGCCGTCACGACATAGCAGTCGTCCACGCAGTCGTCAGCGTCGTACGGCACCAAACCAGGACTGCTGGTCTCACCGAACATTTGGTGATGTAGCCACTCGATGTCGCAGCCCATGTGCTCGACGTATTCACAATAAAATCAGAAATGATTCAAGCAGGCGAGATTGACACACAGCACCCTCCAGCGACACACCCTTAGATAAGAACATCGCTGGAATCAATAAACCTTTTGTCGCCGACAAATCGACTCATCTCAAATACTTAGTTGACACAGGAGCCGATTTTAGCGTCTTGCCGAAATCCCGCTCTTCATCAAAACTTCGCCCAACGTCAGTAAAACTGTACGCAGCTAATGGCTCAACAATCAACACTTACGGTGTCCTTCGACAACGCATTGATCTTGGTCTTCGTCGACACTTTGAGTGGAGCTTCATGATAGCAGACGTAAGTACGCCCATCGTAGGCAATGATTTTATTCGCCATTACGATTTGATAATTGATTTAAAGAGAAATCGACTAATCGACAATGCAACAAAACTCGAAGTGCCGTGCACCATTCGCATTGAGCCGAAAGTGCAAATAAAAGCCTTCGACGACAGAAGTCCGTTTTCTGATTTACTTACAGAATTTCAAGACATCACTGAGATGACATCAACGCGAAAGCCCGTGTCAACAGCTGTCCACCACGTCATAGAAACAGCTGGGAATCCAGTCACCGCACACATGCGTAGGCTTGATCCCGAAAAGCTAGCCGCTGCTAATGCCGAATTCGAGTATCTGATGCGAATAGGAGTTTGCCGACCATCGAAAAGTAACTGGGCTAGTCCACTTCACATGGTCAGGAAGCCAGATGGTAGTTGGCGACCATGCGGAGATTACCGCCAGCTCAATAAAATTACAGTGCCTGATCGGTACCCTATTCCGTTTTTATCAGACTGCACCGCCATGCTAGCTAATAAAACCATTTTTGGCAAAATCGACCTTCAGCGAGCTTTCCACCAAATTCCGGTTCAACCCGAAGACGTTAAAAAAACAGCCATAATAACACCATTCGGTTTATTTGAATTTGCTTATATGACTTTTAGCTTATCTAACGCAGCGCAAACTTTTCAACGCGTCATTAACGAGACTCTGCGGGGCCTAGACTTCGTGTTCCCGCACATTGATGAAATTTGCATCGCATCGTCAACGCCTCACATCGAACACATAAGACTGATGTTCGAAAGACTGCGAGCTGCAGGTCTAACAATTAACCCGTCTAAATGCGAGTTTGGTCAAAATCAATTGAAGTTTCTTGGCCATATTATCACACAAAATGGCATACTACCGCTTCCGGAAAAAATCGAAGCAATCACACGAATACCGAAACCTACTAACGCCAAAGAACTCAAAAGCTTCATTGCCACGCTGAACTTCTTCGCAAATTTCTGCCCAAAGCAGCTGAACATCAAGCGCCGCTGCAGAAGCTAATTATCGGAAACAAACGCAACGATAAGACGCCTATCGCCTGGAACGATGACGCGGAAGCCGCTTTTAAGCAGTGTAAATGCGAATTAGCCAAAGCCGCCGCGCTAGCATTTCCTAAAATTGGCGCAAGGCTTGAGCTAACAACAGACGCATCAGACATCGCCGTAGGTGCCGTGCTTCACCAGGTAGTTGACTCTAAACCACAGCCGCTAGGTTATTTTTCACGCCGTCTGACCGATACCGAAAAGCGTTATTCGACCTACGACAGAGAGCTTCTTGCCATTTACCTCGCCATCAAGCATTTTCGCTTCATGATTGAGGAGAATGTGACAACCATCTATACAGATCACAAGCCACTGGTTTACGCCTTTCAACAACGACAAGATAAAGGATCTCCGAGACAAATTAGTCAGTTGGAATTCATAAGTCAATTTACAACTGATTTGCGCCATATTCTTGGGATGGCAAATCAGACTGCAGATATGCTATCACGTGTCAATATGATAACAGTCATAAATCACCAAGCTATGGCAATAGCTCAGCAAGACGATTCAAATATTGCAATTCTTCTAAATGGTAAGAGAAAACATTCATTGCAATTGAAATATTTTAGTTTGCAAAATGTAAAAGAAAAGTTACTCTGTGATGTTGCTACAAATAACATAAGGCCTTTGGTGCCACACACTCTCCGCTTGCAAGTGCTGCATTCTCTGCATAACCTCGCGCATCTAGGCGCCAACGCTACTTTGAAAATGGTATCACAACGCTATGTATGGCCTGATATGCGAAAAGATTGCAAGGAATTCGTTCGAGCTTGTGTTCACTGCAACCGCAGTAAAATTTCGCGACACAACAAGTCAGCATTAAAGCGCATGGAAATGCCCGATCAACGGTTCCAAATCGTCCATATTGATATCATTGGTCCCTTACCGCTAAACCATGGTTTTCGCTACTGCCATACGTTTATAGATCGCTTCTCCAGATGGCCAGAAGCAATACCTTTGGCAGACATACAAGCTGAAACCGTATACAGAGCTTTTGTAAACGAATGGGTTGGACGCTACGGAGTGTTTTCATTGAATTACTAGCAACATTAGGCATTCAACGCGACCGCACTTCGCCCTATCATTCCCAGACGAATGGCCTAATAGAGAGATGGCATCGCTCATTCAAGAGTGCGATGCTTGCCACTGGAAAAGACGAGTGTGTCGATAATTTAGGTCTCACACTCCTAGGGTTACGAAACGCAGTTAAAGACGACATAAACGCATCTGCGGCAGATATGCTATTTGGCACATCAACTCGTTTGCCAGGTGATTTCTTCGGGCCACAGCAAGATGTGCAACCGAACTCTGTCTTCGTTGACAAGTTGAGGATGCACCTACAAAATATTCGCCCTGTTGAAACTTCGTGGCATTCCCAAAACACACCGTTTGTCAACAAAGACTTGCTCACATCAACTCACGTTTGCATAAGAAACGACAGAGTAAAGCCTTCGATGACCGAACCATACGATGGACCTTTTAAAGTAGCCGTTAAAAACCAAAAATTTCACCATTATCGTAAAGGGTAAGAGGCAGATAATTTCAGTTGATCGCCTTAAACCAGCTTACTTCGTTAATGAAGAATTAACACCCGCTACACTATACCAGTTATCGCTTTTGCATAGTCCGCTGCCAATTTCAACAGTGCCAAGCAAAGCCTTTACAACGACACTACGAAAAAAATCAGTTCGACTTTTTGCTAATATCCAGCAAAAATTCTAGGAAGGGAATACTGTAGCAGTCACATACATAATGTCAAAATTTAAAATGTTTTATGTATTTATAAATTTAGTACTTTTCGATACATTTCGATACTTTTAACTTTTAGTATAATTTGTATCATCACTAATCGATCGCTGAATTGTTACAGTTAGGAAATAAGAAATAAGAAAGAAAATTGAAGAGAATAAAAATTAAAATTCTTGCTTTACACTCGAACAAGTGCGCATCGTTTAATTTTTACCACAAGAGGAGTAACGTGATAACGGGGATAAGTAAAAAGACCGCTCGACTATTCTACATGAATATATAACATACATATATGTATATATATAAAATATATATATATAAGCACTTGTTAGCACATACATACATATGTAGTTAATCAAAGTTGCAATGCAATGTTAAACAATTCGCAATGCTTGACAAGCATCCACAAATATCCACAATACAAAAAATTTTTCATCTGTATCGATAACTTGCCACTATTACTATAGTAAGTATATTTATATATAATACATATATTGTATATAAGTATTAATAAGTAATAAATATATTTATTTGTTATTCAATAATATTAGTGCGAACTCATCATTTCTAGAACATTTACATTCTGTACGAATCGTTTTACTTGCGCCGGCTTATTTCTTTTAATATTTGAAGTTTAAAGATGGAACTTTTTTGGTAAATTTCGATAACAAATAGCTAACTACATTCTGCCACTGGTTCCTATAGCAGCAAAGTAGAAATACAAATATATACATAGCTAATTGTGTATAAGCGTCATTCTTCGATCGCCTCGTCCACTTTGTGTTTTGACAATACGTTACACGTTAGAGTTAATGTGATATAATTCTCAAATCTCGATATAAATTGTCGTTTCGAATGATGATAAAGAAGCAACAACAGCCAATACAATTTTTTACATTTGATAAATAATTCTTTCTTTTTAATTTTAGCGTCATTCAAAGTACATATTTTGCAGAATTCACAGTTGTTCATTCTGACGTTGTTTACTTTTTGATTCGTGAACCGATTTATTTTCAGTTAGTTTTTTTTCTGCATTTTTTTTATCGAGTCATCAATTGAATTGATGGCAGCATATCTGGCTAATTTTACATTTTGTGATTTGGGAGATCTCTCGTGAATAAGATGTATAATATGTATAGGTCCCAAGATGGTTCCTCGTGGCACTCCTGAAATAATTTTTTTAGAGTTGTGTAAGCACCTTCATGTTTTACTTGGAAATTACGTTCGGTTTACGACTCCAGTTTCATAGTGTTGTTTTGTTAATTATGAATTTTAAATAATAAACCTTGATGCCAGACTTTATCAAAGGATAGCGCTACATCAAGAAAAATAGCATATGTTCAGAGAAATAGCATATGTTTTCTGTTGAAAGTCATTTTCTTTCTCATCTACTAAGTATTCTGTGCACCGAATTTTTGCCTTGCAGTAAGACTTCTGTCATACCTAGTTAGAGTATGATTGTGACTTCGGAAACCTTCCACTTTCGTGGGACGTTTTTAAGTCGAAACGATGCAATAAAGCTTTTCATACGCAATTTTTACTATTGTATGTTTGCCATTGCCTGCCAAGAGGTGACGCCGTGTGTAAACATTGTTTTTTGTTTACTTTTTGATTATCCCTGGACACTCCAGGAGTAAAATGAAGTTGTTATCCAGCCCTGTACCAAACAAAAAAGTTTTTTTCTGTCGGCCAGTGTATAGTAATTCTGTTTTCCTCAGAAATTTTGCCCAAGAGTTGTAACATTTTTTAATTGAAGGCATAAATATCATAAATATCAAGTCTATTTAAGTTTTTATACGCTTTCCATAAGGAATAGTCAGATTCCTTCTGTGATGTAAGACAACAGTTGCTTAAGTCTATTGCAAAGCCTATTTATTGATGATTTATTCTCTAGTATTCGTTCTCTTTGCCACTTTTTTCGTGTATACATTGTCTACATTTCGCGTTGACATTGTGCCTCGTGCGATCGTTTTTAAAGATTGGTGTAATTTTCCTTGCACATGATTGTAAAGAGTGTTTTTTCTAGAAGTGTGGTTTTCAATCTGGCAATACTTTTTTCGGAGTTGGTCTTTTTGACAGTCATTTGATTTATGCTCAGTTTGGTTTGCCATTTCATAATGAATGAATGCAAATTATTGAAATTTATTATCAAAATTCGTATTCTGTGAAAAATGTGTGTTATCGCAAAATTGTCTTCAGCGACAATGTTAATTTTTGGCTCAATGGATTCGTGAATAAGCAGAATTGCTGTATTTGGAGAGAAGGCCAGCCAGAGCCATTCAGCAGCTACCAATGAATCCCGATGCACTGTAGCTGCTGTAGCTGCACTTTTTGGTGCGGTTTATGAGAAGGCGGCCGTACTTCTTCAAAGACGATAAAGGCCGCAACGTTATGGTCAATATTTTTGGCCGAAAATGCTAGAATTGGACTTGGCCGACATGTGATTTCACATGCCACACTGCACGCGAAGGCATGCATCAATTGAGAGGCGAATTTGGTGAGCAGTTAATCTCACGTTTTGGTGTAGTCAATTGGCTTCCAAGATCATGTGATTTGACCCCGTCAGACTATTTTTTGTGGGATTATGTTAAGTCTCTTGTCTATATGGACAATCCAAACACGATTACTGCTTTGGAAGCCAACATTGAACGCGTCATTTGTGAGATTCCGGCCGAAATGTGTGAAAAATGTGCCAACATTGGACCTTCAGAATGGACCACTTGAAGCGTAGCCGCAGGCAACATTTAGGTGAAATTATCTTTAATAAGTTAATGGCAGGAATTGTTTTATCGATCCAAATAAAAACTTCATTCACTTTTGTAAAATTTCTGTGTTTTTTTTTCATTTTCAAAAACTAAACTCTTATAAAAATCACCCTTTATAATATCTATAAGGCGAACAAGTTCGTGCTGAAGTTGTTTTTTATCGGTAGCTTTAGTTCAATGTTGTTGGTAATGCGATCTTAGAATAGTCCCTAATTGGTTTTATTATTTGTTAGCTTTGGTAGGTTTTTTAATAACCATCGTACTAATCAGTAGTCATGATAACTGCAGAGTGATGGAAGGTTTTTATCGTTTTCTTAATGAATGTAATTCTGCGAAATTCCCTTCGAGATATAGCAGTCTATGAGTCGGGTATTTTATTGTGGTCTTGTGGCCAATATATAGGTTTGTTATCAGCACGAAAGTCACAATTTGAATCTTTCTCAGCTAAATAAAGCTGTTTATCTTTTTGTGTTGAAATCGAAATTGAATTGAAATCTCCACCTACATTGAAATCTCCACCTACTATAAAATAGCTGACAGGCTGTTGGAAAAGACTCATACATTCGTTTTTATTGAGATTGTACTTAGGGGACAAATAAGCTGCAGTTATAACAAGCAAAATCACCACATTTGGGGAACGGAAAATCTACACAAGATCCATGAAACACCATTGCATGCCCAAAAAGTGACTACTTGCGCCGGCGGTTCCGCCAAAACCATCATTGGACCAGTTTTCTTAAGAGATGGCTATACATTCGCCATCTCTTCTCTCGGTGGATGTTGGCTCGTTATGTCTGCCCACAAATGTGTGAATAAGGTCTGGAGCATTACTGGTTTCAACAAGATGGTGCGCCATGCCACACTGCAAATCAAACAATGCAGTTTTTGTAACATGTGATGTAAAAAAATGGCGATATTGACTGACCACCCTGATCTCTAGTTTTGGCCCTCCGGACTTATTTTTTCGGGGTTATTTGAAGAGCAAAGTGTACACCAGGAAGCCTCAGATCATTGATGAGCTCCTGGCAAACATTCGCGCCGAAATCATCGCTCTACCGACCGAGATGATCGAAAAAGTGGTGGAAAACGAGGCATAAAGAGCACATTTTGTTTTGGTCAATAATGACGGCCACAAGTCAAAAATGAATTCCAAATAAATTGCAAAGGACCAAATAAAATAAAAAAAATACCTTATAATATATGCAAATCGGTCGTTTTTTGTAAGTTATTCAATATTAACTTACTTTACTTTTACTTTTAATGGCACAACAGCCCATTGAGGGTCTAGGCCGAGCTTTTCGCATCCACTCATGTTGTGCGTGTTATATTTGTACATGAATGGAAGGGATCTACAGTTTAATGCCGAATCCGAACGGCGAAGTGAAAAGCTTTTCATAGCAATTTATACTCTTGTAGGTTTGCCATTGCCTGCCAAGAGGTGGTGCCGTGTAGAAAAATTATTTTTTCTATTTTTTGATTTTGCCTGTGCCGAGATTCGAACCCCGGACACTCTGCGTAGCAGTCCAACACACTACCACTACGCCACAGCGACCACAATATTAACATACCGACATAAAAGATGGCGCAGCCTGTATACGAGGGTAGATCAATAAGTACCCGTGTTAGGAATGAAGAGGAAAGTTTTTCACAAATTTTTTTTTTATATTTTTCAACGTAATCTCCTTCTAGTACAATACACTTATTGCAACGTTTCTGCCAGTTCTTTAACCCCTCCAAAAAATACGATTTGTCAAACTCTTCAAAATACGCTTCTGTCTCGACGATAACCTCCTCGTTTGAGCTGAATTTTTCCCCCCGAACCACGTTTTCATGTTGGGGAACAGAAAGAAGTCGCAGGGAGCCAAGTCGGGCGAGTACGGTGGGTGCGGCAGCAATTCGTAGTTCAATTCATGTAATTTGGCCGCGACAATTCCGTATCCGCTTGTTGTCCACCGTAAGCAATAGCGGCACCCATGGGCCGACACCTTTCTCATGCTTAACCTATCTTGTAAAATATTAATTACCGTTCCAAACGACATTCTTACGGCCTCTGCAACTTCGCGCACTTTCGTTCGGCGATCAGCGGGAATCATGTTGTGGACCTTTTCAACGATTTCCTCGGTAACCACGTTTGCCGGGCGACTTGGCCGCTCTTCATCAAAAACAGATGTACGACCAAGTTTAAATTCGTTTAACCAATATCTTACGGTTGTAATAGATGGTGAAGAGTCCCCATAGACAGCATCCAACTTCGCTTTTATTTCTTCGTATGTTTTTCCACCCAAAAACAAAAAGCGAATTACGGATCGATATTGTTCATTTTCCATTTTATCGCGAAACACCAAACACGTGTGAGACTAATGGCTGCCAAATAAAAACTAACCTATGAATCAGTTTGTGGTGTCGTGTGGCAGATGGCAGTACACGACGGTAATGCCAACTTCCCTCAGCAACGCCACCTGTCTTCACACACGGGTACTTATTGATTTAACCTCGTATGTGTAGTTATCTGCAGTGGTATACACACATATCTAGTTATTACACATCTTTCCATCATTTTATTTTTTAATCGAAAAGAAAAGCATTGAAAGATTAGCCAATGGGAAACTTCCACACGCTAACAAGACTTGCGGGTGGAAGTAATGCGATTGTCATATGTGTACCAAAATTTTGGAGAACAGAGGTACGTCAAAAGTTAAGGGATAAGATATTTCAACCAAACACTTTAGAATTCGATTCTCCTGTAGTCTTGTACCGAAAAAGGATTGTATAAAACGACTGTATTGCGATTTTTGGAAATTGAACGACAAAATATTACGCGATAATTTTCCTATGCCGCTAATATACGTAGTTGAAATGCTACACGGAGCCAGTGTAGCATTGATCTGTGTAACGGGTTCTTTTATGTACCACTTGAAAGCAAGTCTACGAAATACATTTCACAATAAGCAGAAGCTTAAAAAAGTTTTATAAGCTGTAACAACATTTGGACTACGATTCAAAAACCCAAATTATCAATTTCTTAAGAATAATGTAAACTATCTGGGTTATACTTTCAAAATGGATTCATTAAACCATCAGAGCAGAAAACAAAAGTAGTGAAAAACTTTTCGGTAACGGTCAATTAGAAAGCACTGCGACGTTATCTCGGACTTACCTCATATTTCCGTAGGTTTATAAAAGACTACGCTTTGATAGCAAAGCCACTATCAGATTATTGCGGAACGATACTAAGTTTAAATGCTAGAAGAGCAACTAGTAACGTTTCAATAACTTAAGTAACACAGCTCTCTCTAACGCACCGATTTTGAAGATAAGTATATAAACAGAAATTCACACAGATGTTTACATATACATATACGGTTACGGGCATCGCATAGACAGGGAAAGTTTACAATAAAGAAAACGCGTGAGCTGTGTATCGATTGCATTATGATGCAAGCAAAAACAGGTAAAAGGAAAGGGTTTCCAACTCCGATGCATAAAGAAGTTAGGCCTCTAGACAATGCACTATGGTTCAGATAAAAATTGTTTTGGCATAAAGTCGTAGGAGTGAGATTTTTGTTTGAAACTTTGAACATATACTTTTGGTACTATTACTTTACTTTTAATGGCACAACAGCCCATGGAGGGCCTAGGCCGAGCTTTTCGCATCCACTCATGTTGTGCGTGTTATATTTGTACATGAATGAAAGGGACCTACAGTTTAAAGCCGAATCCGAACGGCGAAGTGAAAAGCTTTTCATAGCAATTTTTCATCTTGTAGGTTTGCCATTGCCTGCCAAGAGGTGGTGCCGTGTAGAAAAATTATTTTTTCTACTTTTTGATTTTGCCTGTGCCGAGACTCGAACCCCGGACACTCTGCGCAGCAGTCCAACGCTCTACCACTACGCCACAGCGACCACACTTTTCACTTTTGGTACTATAGATATGATAATGTCGCTGGTTGATAATATATATGGTTGAAATCGAGTAAGAGCCACGCCCACAAATCATATACGGAAAAATTGGAAATAAATAAAACATCAAAATATTATAGAAAAACTGAAATTTTATGTGTAGATTTATTTACTGGTTAGTTTTAACTACTGAATAGCTAATAGATTGATGTTTTTAATAAACTGACATTACGAGTATCATGTTTCTTTGAAATAACTTAACTTTATTTTTTCAGTGTGATTAATATTTTCACATTATTCTATAGTAATATTATTTAATATAAGTATAGTATTTTTACATAAATTTAATCTTTACAGCTATTCAAAATCATCTGCATCTAAGTCAAACGAGTATATTTCCAAGTCTGCTTGCGACTCCTCAGAGTATGTACTATCTGGTTTAGTATCAGATAGAATATCATTTTGTGTAAAATGTACCTGACTATGAGCATATACCTCTTTTGGTGCTTCTAAAAGCGCTATAACATCATGCGGTAGTTTCTCTTTTTTTCGGCATTTTTCTCTAGCAGAGAAACAGAAGGTGGAAAGTAGTTGGTCTGAAGAATCCATTGCTCGATTGAAAACATCGTTCATAGTATTTGTTCGATTTTTTCTTGCATGTGCTATTCGATCTTTTTTGTACAATTTATTTCGAGCTTCTGGAGTGTTTTCGCCAAAAGAACCAACCGCAAGTAAAAACTTTCACATTATATATGACCAAAATTTTATGAACTGTTGCTGACATTGGATACCAACTATACTTTTGCATATGCAAAAAAGCCGTTTTTTCCCTAAAGCTCTCAAATTTTAAAGTATTTATAGGATATTCGAAAGAAATAGATTTCAATATAATATGAAAATTATGCAAAATTTCCATGTCTATTTGCGTTATTGAGGAAAATAATTCTACATTTCCAAATACTCTCCTTGCCGTTTTACCGTAATTTGATATTCCACTTACATTTGGTTTAGGTTTATCAACATGAAGACCAATTTCTCCCCAAAATCGTCTTTATATTACTTATTTGCCACTTATTTAAACCAATTCTATATGAAATATGTAACACAAATTCAAAAAAAAGGATCAATACATGTAGTGGGCTTATGCCATACCCCAGTGCATTTGGTTTTGGTTCAAAAATATTATATTTTATTTCCATCAATTAAAGTCATATGCATTTCGTAACTGACTTATTTTTGTTTCTGTATTAGTGCAGTATTCAAGTGCATTTAGGTCGATTATTTCCAAATCTAACTTATTATTTTCTTGCAAAATGTGGGCCTTTGACTCTTTTGCAAATTGGATTCTTAGGGTCTACAAAATCGTATGGACTGTGTAGAACGATCCATCCAAATAGTTCGCCCGGAGAAACCCATTAATTTTATTGGTATGGCTTTTGTAACAAAAAGCGACTGATCAAAGAGTTCTGGTGTATTATTTTGAAATCTTTGTTTAAACATACTTTATCCTCTTGTTCCGTCAAAGCCATAACTGCTTATTAAAACGACATTTTTTATATCTTCGAACTGATCCAGAACATCATTCTGCATCAACAGAATTCTTTCAGCTGTATGATCTAAGAGATTCTGTAAAGGAACTTCGGCCAAAGATTCCGATACATTTATAAATACATAGTAAAAACGCTAAGGCTTCTTCAGGAGTAAACGGGACTGGTTTACTTTGATCTGACCTAAGTAATTTTCTTACTTTATTTGGAATTGTTGGGGAAGATGTACTTTCTTTCAAAATAAATGCAATATCTATTTCCACTGATTTTTTGGGTGCAATTGAAGTTACGTGAACCATTAGATCAACATTATGATTTTGTTACGAGGAGAGATCAGTTGCCAATTTTCCTTTTCTTTTTAGGCGGTCTTTTGCCTCTGCATAGCTTAGTTTGGGTCTTCCCATTTTACTTGTACATGGCTTTTGGTAATCTGTTTCATTAATTGTTATTACAGAGATATCTGAAACCCACTCAGGGTATTTCTCTTGAAATCTGCTCATCATTCTATTACTATTCGCTAATTTATGGATGGACACAAATTTCTTCTTTATTTGCAATACTTAATTCGTTTTTATTTATTTTTTGAAGAACCCAATTGAATACAGTATTCGAATTACGATTGCTTTCTACCCAAACTGTTAGAATTTTTTCGTGTTGAAATATTAATGTTTCTGAAAATATCGGATATTTCAAATTAGGGCAAAAACTGGCAAAAGTTGCACATAACACTTTAAAGTACACATTATCACATTTCACCAGATATACAAATTATGAACAATCCGGAACAATCCACATAACTTTTACTCCACGGAAAAAAACACAATTTCAAATCACAAATCACGTAATTATAAATACAATATACAAAAAAAAGACAAAACGTTTCACATTTTGCTTATTTAAATACCTTGATTTGTTTTATCCATTACAAACTTTATAAGTTTTAAGCAATTTATTGACAAGAAAACGATTATTGTTTATCACTTGTTGACACAGCTGTTTACAATAATATTGCCAATTTTAGGCGCCACATTTGACAGCTCTTATAAAAAACGGTGTTGCCAGCTGAGAATTTTTTTTTCTAATTATAATCTCTGAAGCTTTCTAAATAAAAGTGTATACATATTTTGTCAAAAACTTATAAAAAAATTTGGACTTTATGCCAAAAAAATTAACATCTGGACCATTGTGCAATGTAGGGCCGTTAGAAATTAGCAATAAGAGTTATAACCACATTTTGGTCGTGGTGGACGTCTTTTCCAAATTCGTGTGGTGCCGTGTGGGAAAAAAAAGAATACTCGACAAAAAGCATTGACTCTGGGACTGTAGTAGAAAAACTTACAAAATAGGCTACAATTTTTGGTAATCCAAAACGAATCATCACTGAGAGACGAACTATTTTTACCTCTAATGACTTCAAAGAATACTGCGAAAACCAAAATATTCAACACTTACATAGTTATAGCAACCGGAATTCTATGAGGTATTGACCAGGCAAGAGCATGTTCACAACGTTTTCCTAAATGTATAGAGAATCAAAAATTGGTTCAAACACATAAACAAGGTTCAACAGATTTTATATATATACATATAATAGTCACAGGAGAGATGCACACGCCGGAAAACCACAATTTTCGAGAGATAATTGACGAATAATGACAGAATTGAACAATAAACTAGACACAATATGGGAAACAGCAAAAAATATGCTGACGATTCAGCAAGATAACAAAAAAACAACTTTTAATTCAATTTGCTAGCGAACTTCAGTCAAAGCCAAAATACTTCGGACCATATAAAGTCACAGTTAAACGTAATCATGGTAGATACGAAGTAGAAACAGTAGAAGAACATGAAAATCTAATTGTAACAACTTCGGTAACAGAGTTTACAAAACACTGGACCCCTGCATCCGGGGCGAATCCAAAGTCAGGAAGTCCGAATGTGGGAGCGGGACTACAATGGATGGACAGAACCACACGTAGTGGTCGACAGTACTATCTCGCTATACGTAGTGGTATTAAATTCAAACAGAACATAAAAACGGCGGAAACACTAATTGGGACAAAAAGAGCGAATCAGTCTACAAACTCGTTATACACGCGTCCTACGCAAGCGCAGTTGGCGTATTGTTATTTGATATTTCCAATTTAATAATTTATATTTTAAGGCTGAAAAAAAATAATAATACTACGCGTGTGTCAATGTTGCCCAACCTACATTGATATTGTTTTTGTGCGCAAGATAGAAGTTAACTTCTCCATGTTTGTAGTCAACCCATATATCAAGAAACGGAATCAGGGAAAACGTGCATTTCCCCATCTCTACCTTATTCCATTTTTTCATACTGCAGGAAAGGCGCCCTCGTTGAGTCATGTGGTGAACATCATGGCAAAAGTTGAAGATTCCACTTGAATTGCCACCTTAAGCGCCAAACTGTGGATATCATCTATATTTTCACATACACCCACTTTTTTGCCGTTTTGTAAGCGTTCCAGTTGGCCGTCGTCGAATTCCTTTTCCATTTGTTATGAAGTTTTCTTTTCCTCTTAACAAATATAATATGGAGAGATTTTGTGACATATGGGTTTGCGAATTCTTTGAAACAGTGTTCCACAAACCCAAGCGCAGAATTGACCCTACTTATAATGTCGTCCACATGGGAACGAAAATTTAGTTCCTTGTCACAGATAACGCCCAAGCCCCGTAAAGAAATTACCGAGAGACACTGTTATCGCGTATAAAATATATCCTAACGAAAGCACTTTCTGGAATATGTTATGACATTGAGCTCAAACTAATTTTTATCACACCACTTTGAAAACTTATTCAAGTCTTCTTTTAGTAGGCCATAGTCAAGGGGTATTAGAATGTGTCAGTAAATTTTTATTTCGTCAGCATAAACAGAGAGCTGAGTGTTTTTGATGATACAATCTACATCATTGATTGTGAGGACAAAAATTAAGGGACCAAGGTGGCAACCTTGAGGGACACCGGAAGTGGCTACAAAGGGTTCAAATATAGAAGATCTATATATCCATTATATTGCTGTTTTCCAAGTAAAATTTATCCATCTTATAAACCCCGATTGAAAGCTTAAAGCGTTGAGTTTAAGAAAGATAATACCGTGCGAAATTTTGTCAAAAGCCTTGCTGAAATCGGTAGCAATTACATTGACTTCTTTGCCATCCTCCAATGCACAGAGAGTGCTAGATACAAATTCGGTCAAGTTCGTGGTTGTTGATCTGCCATTTAGAAATTTGTGTTGTTTAAGTGACAAAATATATTTACAATTGAAATACATTGTATCATAAACTATGATTTCGAAAAGAGGTATACTGGAAAGCTTAGCAATGGGTCGGTAATTGGAAATTTTATTTTTTCTGCCCTTTTGTGAAGTGGAGTAATGTAAGAACTCTTCCACAATAGAGTCATGATCGGTTAAGCTAGGTAGCTTTGACATTGTTTTATAACTACATAAAGCGGGTAAGCCATCAGGGCCGGGAGAGTACTCGTTCCTAAGTGTTTGTATCTTCTCTTTTACAATTTCAAGGAGTATTTCGATTGAATTTAAAGAAGTTTGGTAGCAATTACTCATGTATGACAAGTAATCAGGGCCAGGTTCTAGCACATGGCTGGTGAAGAAATTAGTAATTTCCTTTGGGTTGTCTAAGGAGGTGTTACCCAAATTTAAAGTAGCCGGGTAACTATCTGATTTCCTTTTAATGTTTATAAATTGGGAAAAACCTTTAGCGTCAGAGATTAGGTTGGACTGCATTTGGTTTAAGTATGAGAGGTAAAGATTTTCACAGAGTTCAGAAAAATTTGTAAAAGCATTTTGGTAATTGTGATATTCAGCATCAAAGTTTATTTCTTTTATTAAGAAGCTCTCGCAAGTTGTACCAGGGATGGGACGATGACTGTTTTTCTGGGGAACGAAAATATCATCGATATTTATATGTTTGCAAACTATGCTGAAAGTTGACTTTACTGATCAAATTATTTAATTCTATGAAATTCTCCTTACGAAAATTAAATCTGTATGACTACTCAGAGTTTTGTACTTTATTAACATTGTCATAGGAATAAGTAATACGTAGAGGTGGGTGATAACAGTCGGTGAAAGAAAAATAACAATGTGAAAGAAGATGGCGGCTCACTGATGCAATGTAATTGTTGGCATTTGAAGTGAAGACAAGGTCGAGTTGTCTGCCAAAGTTGTTAGTAATACTACTTACTTATTTGGCAAAGGCCAGAGTTTAAGAGCAAGTCAGTAACGAGAATTTCTTTGTCTGAGGAGGGATTAGACGTAAAATAATACAATTTACCCATTTAAGATTTGGATGGTTAAAATCACCAACAACTATGACAGTGTTAAAGGGGACACTAATATAGAATCAAAAGCATCTACCGCTTGTTGGTAACCATTAATAGGTTGAGATGGCCGAATGTAGCAGCAGAATATATAAAGGAAACGTTTTATGACAGTTATTTTTACACAAATATATTCAAAGTTAGCTGCGAGGTATGCGAGGTTTTAGCAAGTGCTGGGTCGAATCAGTTATGTACTGCCAAAAGGACGCCACAACTGGAGGAATTCTCTTCATTGTTAAGACCGGAAGACCTCAAAGTCACAGATAAATAATTTTCTATCATTGTAATCGGAACACAAGTTGGTTTCTGAAATGGCAAATATGTACGGAAGTGATAATAGAATTTTGCGTATGAAATCGAGGAGAAGAGGGATTCGGCAGTAAATTAAAAGATACGTGGTTTGATAACGGGTTTAACAGGGCAAATTGTGCGTTGTGAATTAGTTGATGTGTTAGATTGGATTGAGTGTGGAGGGAAATCTTAGTTTTAATTCCTAGTTCGGATTAAGGGGAGAATTATTGCCAGGGCTAGAATTAGGCTTAAGTGTATTATAAGATGTTGAATTTTTGATGACTTAAATTTTTTGGATGGGATGATTTTCGGTTAGAATTGGTTTTTTCCATTTCGTTATTACCATATTTCCCAGCATGGTAACGTTGTCCGGCGCTGTTTAAAACATCCACTCGTACATAGAGAGAATGTTGAATTTATAACTACAAGCCATTAAATATGTGCGCTTGCCTTTATGCATACATATTGCACATAAGTATATACTTCCAATATAATTAAAAATTTTTTTTTTTTTTAATAAAACCTTTCTCTCATAACACACATATTATTATTGCTTGAATTGCAGGATTTTTAAAGTAAAAGCTGAATTTAAGAAAGCAGAATTAAAAAAAATAAAAACAAATTTGAAAAACCTTATTTTTGCTTTGACTTTCGGAATTTTACAAAACAAACTTCTATAAAAAAAAAAGCTTCAGCCGCTGCCATTTTATTGTTCCAAAATTTAGAGTCTAAATCAATTTCACTTACAGGACAAATAAATGGCTTCTCTCCTGTATGGGTACGATGATGCAACGTAACTTGTCCACGCGTACGAAAACGTTTCTCACAATAATTACATTGAATTGGCAGTTCCCCAGTATGTATAGTCATGTGACATGTTAAGGTACTAGCAGAAAAGAATTTCTTTTCACATAACATGCACGGATACTGTGGTTACAATTACCACGTACATGGTCGTTTAACATCGTGTTTGATGAACAGCGGCGTCACATTTCGCGCAAGAGTACAACAAGTATTTTGGCCGATCCCATTTTATTGTTTCAAAATTTAGAATCTAAATTAATTGCACTTACAGGACATATAAATGGCTTCTCCCCTAGATGGGTACGATTATGCACCGTAACTTGTCAGCGCGAACGAAAGCGTTTCTCACAATAATTAGATTGATGTGGCACGGGGTTCAAATCTCGGCACGGCACCACCTGTTGCCAGGCAATGGTAAATCTAAAAATTGCCTATGAACAACTTTTCATTTCGCCGTTCGTATTCGTCATAAAACTGTAGTTCCCTTCCATTCTGTACTTACAAATATAGCACAACATGAGTGGATGCGAAAAACTCGGCATAGGCATTCCATGTGCTCTTGTGCCATTAATAGAAATAAGAATAATAAATAAAACAAATAAAATCATATGGGTAATTCTACCGAGCTTCAACTGAAAACCAGGTGTACAGTATTATATGGAGGATTCAGGTAATAAATAATAAAAAAAAAATTATTGTGGGAAACAGTGTTGTCAAAAATCACCACCACAAAATAAAACAGTGTCTTCAGTGTCTTGAATAAAGCTTAACCACCAAATAAAAAACTTTTAATGTGACAATAGTGTTGCTACAAAATAAGTGTCGTCAAGTCAAAAAAATCACTATCACAAAATGAAAATGTTTTCACATTTTATTTTTAAAAATCTAGCAGATCTGGTGAATAGGCACTAATTTTCCAACACTACAAGTCCTGATTTAAAGTTTGAAACACTAGAATCGAGTTAAAATGGCGGAAATCATTATAAAGATCATAGAGCCGATGATGAAGTTGAGAGGATCTCGGAGTCTAGCTTTATTCATTTGAACGTATTCAGATATCAACATTGTCTGTTACTTACTTACTTATTCCTTGTACCTGGCCTTTCCAACGAAGATTAGGAAATCCTCTTCTGCTTGTTCCTCCAGCGTGGCTCGAATAAGGCAACATTCTAGCCGGAGCGCCCCTTCCATTCTGTCAACCTGATCCATCGCGCGAAGTCGCTGGATTTTTATGCGCTTGACTATGTCAGTGTCGGGCACAAAAAAGGTCTTGAGCACAAAAAAGGTGTCGAGCACAAAAAAGTGTCCCAAAATATCGAAGATTTTAAAAGTAGATGTGAAAACTGCTCCAAAAATGAGTCTGAAACAACTATCAAATCTCTAATGGAAGGCTTACCAAAAAAGGTCCACGAGTCCCTAAATAGTGGTTAGAACTATAAAAGTTATATTTTTCTGTAATTTGTTAAATATTACCAATTAAAAAAAAAAAACAAAACTCTAAAATCAACCGTTTAAAAATTATTGAGTTTTATATATGTTAAGATTTTTTCGATCTCACTCCTTACATGCATGCGACTGCTATTCTGGAAATATCCTCACAATGTTTTTGGAATGTATGCATCCTTTCCCTTATGGGTAAATTTTGAAAATAATTTTTGAAATTTTAGCGATTGATAGCGGTTGTATGTAATTAATCTATTTTTGGAATCCTATTAAATTTTAAGTTTTATACTAATTTATATTTATTTCTCTTTCCAGAAACTCAATTTGATCCTCATAACGTCACAAAAGCACCACTCTTCCCCAAGGATCTGTTTAGCAAACATCAGTTAGAACACGGCGCCATTGCCTTTCATGTAATCGGTGTTATTTATATGTTTGTAGCACTTGCGATAGTTTGTGATGAATTCTTCGTGCCTTCCCTGGACGTAATTATCGAGAAACTTGACATCACGGATGATGTAGCCGGTGCAACATTTATGGCTGCCGGTGGCAGTGCGCCAGAATTATTCACCAGCGTTATTGGTGTATTCATTTCATTTGATGATGTTGGCATTGGTACAATTGTAGGTTCTGCCGTCTTCAATATACTCTTCGTGATTGGTATGTGCGCGCTGTTCTCCAAAACGGTGCTGACGCTAACGTGGTGGCCGCTATTCCGTGACTGCTCCTTCTACAGCATTAGTTTGATGGTGCTCATATATTTTTTTCGTGATAATTTCATATGGTGGTGGGAGGCGCTTATACTGTTTCTCATCTATGCGGCATATGTGGCCTTCATGAAGTGGAACGTGCAAGTGGAGCGCTGTGTGAAGAAAATAATAACGAAAAATAAGGTGACTCGCGTC
This sequence comes from Palloptera scutellata, assembly GCA_958295655.1. Taxonomy (NCBI): domain Eukaryota; kingdom Metazoa; phylum Arthropoda; class Insecta; order Diptera; family Pallopteridae; genus Palloptera; species Palloptera scutellata. The sequence continues at coordinate 38,875,222 of OY282452.1, read as the reverse complement.
CGAAGTACAGATCAGCTTATGCCAGCAGTAAGTAGTTGGGAAGTTTTTTTGCAAAAATTAAAAATCAATTAAAAGAATTGTCACAATCGAATTGAAATTTAGTGTGAACGATTACGAACAGGCAGCACTTCATATCCTTTTTTAACTTGAAATGCCAGAAGGATATTTATTGTTGGTTTCTTTTTTCGAAATTGTTTTATCGAACAAATTAGTAATCACAATTTCACTAACGTAAAGTACATTTTCGCAAATATTTTTCAATCTAATTTTTCGGTTTATATTTATGGGTTTTTTATGTTATTTTAATTTATTGTTTCGTAGTTTTCGGATATTTGCACAAGTAACAATAATTTTTTTTTCGTTTTACTTCCTTGTCTTTGATGTTTTAAATAGTTTATTGTTTTTGTGTTCGTCTTCATTTCAACATATAAATATGTACATACTTATGTATACTTATGGATATTAGAAAATACTTAATAAGCACAAAACGATGCATGTTATACAGATATCAAAAGACTATTTCAATTAGCAATAAGTATAGCTTTTGCTTTTTTCTTATGGTATATGAAATCGACGTTAATAGGTGTCCACCAAGTGTTAAAGTTTCTACGTTGTTCAAGAGAGCAAAGGAAGAAAAGGGAAGAGAGCTACTTACATAGTTGTCATTACATACTAAGTATGGCAGAAATAATCGTGAGAATACGTGAGAACACTCGTAATTTGCAATTTAAACATAAGTAAAATATCAATAATTTTTGCATTTTTTGATAATCCAAATTCTTAGGACCAATATAGAAAAATTCGCAACAGGTTAAGTTTTATAGAAGAAACCACTTTACGGTCAAGGTATGACGTATTTACTTTTTTTCAAATGGTGCAGATAATAATTTTAAAAAAATTTATAATATAAGTTTTTTTTTTTGAAATTTTGACGCAAAATTCTTCACATTATTGGCTTTTTTATTATTATTTATTCATAAATCTAGCGACATTAAATCGTCTGGACCAAAAACAAATACTTGTTGGGAGTTCTGCAACGTCACTGTTGAATGTTTCTTTTCATAATTTCGTAAATGTTTAATTGTTAAATATAATAATAAAATAATTATGAAAGCCTTATTAAGAAACATTTTGAGCTGGTACCAGAACCGGTGAAAGATTTTAAAAAAATGTTGAAACTCATTGAAATAGTCTCTAAAATAATTATTGTCAAAGTTGTAAACATAGGGCAATAGTCACACCTACCTCCCATTCAAGTACAATATTTAAAGGAAAAATTCAGAGAAAATAGTGAAGCAAGATGAACCAAATTCGGTGCACACAGTGTAAATAGCTTCAAAAGTAACTTATCGTTCTACGAATCCCAACGGCCAACCGCACGCGAGTTATTAACTTTTAATAATTACGATAAATAAAAAACATATGAATCTTTAATTTTATATTATTTTTTATTTCTATAATGTTCAAATAATAAACACGAATCTTAAGACTAACTTATAGTATATCTCAATTTTGATTTGTTTATATACTGATCGCAGATCAGTTTCTTTATCTTAGTTTGTTTTGTTTGTTTCTTCATTATACATATATTGTTGGCATATGTTATCACAAACAAACAGAACATATTTACAAATATCCTGATCAGTTTCTTAATCTTAGTTTGTTTGTTCAGTATACATATGTTATCAACATTTATATAAAACTATAAGGATACTTCCTTATCTTTGGAAAGCCCAACTTAATATTTATTTGGGATGAGTACATCCTGTTTGCCTTGTGTAGAATTTATATATAATATAAAAACGATCAGAAGGATCAGGGTGGGATTTTGATACGTCGAAGCAATAGTCAAAATTGTGATTGTCTCTAATCATTGCGGCTGACGTAACTCCTCCCCCTTTTGATTAAGATTCTCCTGAATCCTTTCAGTTATTTGACTTTATTCCAAATTTATTTTGTATTTCTTTCAAATCATAATCTTCAGTTGCTGGCTTTACAGCAACTATAAAAGTTATGCCTATTCCATAAGTAACATTTCTATGGAATTTTAATTCTTTTATTTAGTTGATGTTTGAAAAGTTTTTTAATTCAATCGCATTAACATTTATCGGTTTTATGTCCGTTTGCGTTGGATTGTTAGTAGGATAAAAATATTTGTCCTACATTATTGTTTTAAAATTTCGTAAAAGTTCGTTTCTTATTTTTATTTCACAATTATTATAAATTAAGAGGTAATTTTTGTTTACAGTAATATTCCCATTGTCACAATTTTGTGATATTTGTAAATTGTAATGGTCGTTTAATATTGCTCTCATGGACGTTTTGAAGTGGGTTGGACGTTCTGAATTTGGGTTGTTCCTTATGTCTAAGATTTGCGTAATTTTTTTATATCCTTGTTCCCTTGTTTCTGTGTAAGGTTCGCTTTTTTCATTTTGTTTCGCTATTGCTTTGTTCTTCTGAGTTGACATTGTGTTTTGTACCGGTTTTTTGTTTTTATCAATTTTTCCATTCTGTACATCAAGTGAACCTTTCAAGGGAACCTTTTATGGTTGAATGATATGAGGTATTGTAATATTCAACGGCTTTTGCCATTTGTTCCTTAATAGGTAATTTATCCTGAAGGTTAAGTGCCCTAATTCTCTCTGTTAGTGTATTGTTCAGTCGTTCAACATCTGAATTTCCTGTGTGACTATTCGGCTTAGCAAAATATATTTCCATACCTTCTTCAAAAATGTTTTACGTTAATACTGTTGAACTCATTATCGGAAACCATTTTTCGCATCTTCCCTTGAATTGAAATATAAAGTGTAATTTTTTCAATAAGTGTTTGGTTATTTCTGTCTTCCAAAAACAGACTGACGGCATGTTTCGAGAATTTGTCAATAAATTGATAAATGAATGTTTGCTGTTAACAACATATGTGTCTATATGTACTATTTGATTGGTATCTGTTGGAGTTTCTGTTATAGCGAATTCTTTTTTTATTGGATTCCTGTCATATTTAGCACCTGCACAGACGCTGCAATTATTAATTACCTTGGTTACAAGAATTTTTAGGTTTGGAAAATATACCTTTTTCTTTATGCCTTCATATGTTGCCATTATACCCGAGTGGTCAGACTCCTTTGTATAGTATGATACAGAGAAATTTGTTTGAACGTTTCTTGTTCATCTCTTAAATCACTAGCTACATTTGACGAATTTTATTCCTGGTCAATGAGAATATAATTCTATCAATTTTAATTGAAAATGATTGTAAATAGTATCACTTAAATGTGAATAAATGGCTATTTTGCCGTTTTAAAAATGTCTTCTTAAGACGTTGGCTATGTTGTGAGTCATATCGCTCCTGTCGATAAAAATGCGTTTCTTATCTGCTATTATGGTCGCTGTAGCGTAGCGGTAGTGCGTTGGACTGTTACGCAGAGTGTCAAGGGTTCGAATCTCGGCACAGACAAAGTAAAAAAAAAAATAAAAGAAAATAAAAAAAAATTCAAAAAAACAAAAAATGCAACAACAAAATTAATACACGGCACCATCTCTTGGCAGGCAATGGCAAACCTACAAGAGTAAAAATTGCTATGAAAAGCTTTTCACTTCGCCGTTCGGATTCGGCATAAAACTTCATGTGCAAATATAACACGCACAAGATGAGTGTAAGCAAAAAGCTTGGCCTTTGGCGCTACATTCGGTCATAGTCGACACTGATAAACTGAAGTTCATTGTGGTAAAGGCATAACACTTGCCACAATGGCTGCCTATCTCTTTAACGATGTCCTGCGGGATTGCATTCCCTCTCTCATTGTCCCTCCTTCTTCCTTCCATTCAACACAATGCTCTACATTCATAGGGGTACACCCTGTGTGTTAAATGTATCAATAAAAAAATTCTTAAATTCCTGATCTTGCCTTTATACCAGAATAATTTGCAGTTTGAATCTATTGACAAGTGTCCAAAATGGGTATGTGGTTCAATATTTCTTCCTCTTGAGAGTGGACCGTTTCCACGACCATAGATTCGTTATCTATATTTCTATTGTTATTTGGCTCATATATTTGTTCTCCATGTACTGGATTCTCATTTTCTAAAATGTTTATATCATTCTTGTCTACATCTATTCTACTAAGAAAATCAATATAGTCTATCTTGGCATCATTTTCTCCAAGTTGTATTAACCAACGTTGGAGCCTGGGATTTATATCCTAATCAGTGTGTTTGGTTTGCACCCACTTAAGTGGCTGATGGTCTGTGTGAAGAACGAATTCCTTACCAAACAAATATGGTCTGAAATACCTCACACCCCAAACAATAGCAAGCAGCTCTTTTGCGACCGTCGCATAATTTTTTTTTCGTGGTTATTCAATGTTCTTGATGCATACAAATTGGATACCCCTCTTGCATCAAAACAGCACCTAAAGCAAAGTTACTTCCACAAGCTTAAATTGCTTGTTACCTGGTTACCTGGCTTGGTACCTTAATATGGGATAGTCAGTAATAATTGATTTTAATTTTTCGAATGCAGAAATATAATTTGGACCATTTGTATTAACTTTAGAACCTTTTTTAAGATACCTTATCATTGGGTATGCTACTTTGGCGTAATCTTTAATAAATTTCCTGTAATATCCCGTTATTCCCAGAAAAGATTTTATTTGTTTTTGGGTATGGGGTCTTTACACATAAAATTGCATTTGTCAACTTGAATTTTTAACCCTGCTCCACGCAATGTATTAAAGATTTGTTTAATACTTTCTAAGTATTCTTCCATGGTGGTGCTAAAAATCAGAATATCGTCCAAATGTACTACACAGATTTTGTAAATGTGTTTCCTTAAAACTGTGTTCATCAACCTTTGGAATGTTGCAGGTGCATTTTTCAGACCGAAAAGCATTCCAACAAATTCATAGTGTCCAAATGGGGTAGAAAAGGCGGTTTTTTTCTATCCTCAGATGTTACTAAAATTTGGTGAAACCCTTTTGCCAAATCGAGAGTTGTGAAATATTGTGCCCTTCCCAATTTGTCCAATATTGTATCAATATGAGGAATTGGGAATTTGTCGCAAACAGTTATTTCATTTAATTTTCGATAACAATTCTCCATTTTTGTTATACTGAATTGTTCAATTGTGGTCGCTGTGGTGGTCGCTGTGGCGTAGTGGTAGTGCGTTGGACTGCTGCGCAGAGTGTCCGGGGTTCGAATCTCGGCACAGGCAAAATCAAAAAGTAGAAAAAATAATTTTTCTACACGGCACCACCTCTTGGCAGGCAATGGCAAACCTACAAGAATAAAAATTGCTATGAAAAGCTTTTCACTTCGCCGTTCGGATTCGGCATTAAACTGTAGGTCCCTTCCATTCATGTACAAATATAACCCGCACAACATGAGTGGATGCGAAAAGCTCGACCTAGGCCCTCCATGGGCTGTTGTGCCATTAAAAGTAAAGTAAGAATTGTTCAATTTCTTTGGTACAATCCGCAGAGGACTATCGTATGGTGAATTGCTTTCCACTATTATACCCTGTTGTAACATGTCTTTAATTTGGGACTCAATTTCCTGCTCGTGTATTTTGGGATATCTGTAAATTTTTTAATAAATTGGTTGTTCCTTGCTGGTGATTATTTTATGATGGATTTCATGTGTAAATGATACTATATCTCCTTCTGGAGATATTTTCTCAACAGTGGTCGCTGTGGCGTAGTGGTAGTGCGTTGGACTGCTGCGCAGAGTGTCCGGGGTTCGAATCTCGGCACCGGCAAAATCAAAAAGTAAAAAAAAATTATTTTTCTACACGGCACCACCTCTTGGCAGGCAATGGCAAACCTACAAGAGTAAAATTTGCTATGAAAAGCTTTTCACTTCGCCGTTCGGATTCGGCATTAAACTGTAGGTCCCTTCCATTCATGTACAAATATAACATGCACAACATGAGTGGATGCGAACAGCCCTCCATGGGCTGTTGTGCCATTAAAAGTAAGTTTTCTCAAGATATCCGTCTCTTCTAAGGTATAGTATGCTTCCCTCAAGGTTGAGATATTTCTGGCATGGATAATGCCAGCAAGGTTTAGCTCTATGCCATTTAAAAATGTTCTTAAATTAAATACTCATTTGTCATTGGCTTAAACTCTATTGGTTTACTATTATCAAACTCATATCGAGCATTTAATTTGCTTAATATATTTCTTAATTTAAAAAAATAATCGCTTATATTTATATTACGAAGCTGCATCGCCTGATGATATAGCTGGTGGTAGGTTTCGCGTACCCCAAAGTTCCCTGAGAGCTCTGCTTTTATTTGGTCCCACATTGGATCCGGACAGAGTGTGCGGATAACCTGCGACGCTGCGCCTTGTACCTTGTTTTTGACGTATCTCTGGTACACAAATTTTTTCAGCTCGGAGTTCTGTGGAAAGAGTGGAATGATTTGGTCTACTTCTCTGATGAAGGAGGTCAGGTCGTGGTCCTTTGATCCATGGAACTCTCTTATCCTCGAGGCTTCCTTTATGAGGTCAAGTCATTTGTGGGGGTTGCGGTTGTTGTTGTCGTATTTGTTCTTGTTGCAACAACAGCTGATCTCGTTGTTGTTGTACCACTGCTTCTTGTTGTTGGGTTACCTGCTGTAATTCTACGAGGCGATTGTCCAATTCTTCCATATTGCGATTTTAATCGTAATTAGTTTGCCTTTATAAACGTTTCATTCACTTTGATTTATTTCTTGTTTATATATATATTTTTTATTTTTTTTTATAGCCGTAATTTATGTTCTTTTAAAAACAATTTTCACAAATATGATATGATTTGCTCTCTTATGGGGGAAAACTCAGAGACTTGTTTTTAATTTTGTATTATTGTCCGTTATATGTAAGTACAATGGGCTACATAGCCTGAGTGCTTGAGGAACTGTCCTGCACTCGTAGGTCAGGTTCTCGGCCTTTTTCACATCCTTTGTCCGTTAACAAATCTTAGGATTTGCTTTTTTATCGACTGCGCCAGTTATTAATTTTTAATAATTACGATAAATAAAAACAATTGAATCTTTAATTCTATTTTATTTTTTTATTTCTATAATGTTCAAATAATAATTACGACTTGTTTCGTTGAAACGAATCTTAAGACTAACTTATATCTCAATTTTGATTTGTTTTTATACTGATCGCAGATCAGTTTCTTAATCTTAGTTTGTTTTGTTTGTTTCTTCAGTATACATTATACATATGTATCTTGTTGGCATATGTTATCACAAACAAACAGAACATTAGTTTGTATCTTCATTTAATAATGTTCAAATGGTATTTTTAATGTAATGTTAAATTGAAAGTCATATTTAGTACGGCAGGTACTTAATTCTCACTTGATTAAATAAAAACTCTGATTTTATGTCCTCATTTAATAGTTTGGCCAAAAACATGACATTTATGGTAACATTACTCTTCCGCTTTCTAGAGTTGGCATATCGAAAAGTTTAAGACGATGTGTGCAATGGTAAGGTTTTGTAATGGATCCAATCGAAAGTTTTGTTTGATCTTTTATTTGGCCAAAAGTTATATAAGCAAAATAATCAAAATTTGCTTTTTAGAGTTTTTTTCCAAACAATCCAGCTCAAGAACCGAAATAAGTTAAGATTTAGAAGGGTACAACAAACCCTTTTTTCATGATGCATACTGATGGGTTTACACCCATGTATTTAACAACACGCAGGTAAATACTGATAAATACTTATTTTATTATCTCCAATTTGTGAAATTTGTTTTTAATATAAAAATATTTACCGTAAATAAAACATATTTTTAAACATAAACATAAGCTGCGTTTTATTTGCCATCTTGTTTAACATGTGCCAATAAAACGACCAAGTTGTTAAGTCCCTTCTTCCATGTATTGTTATTCACAAGAAAGATGGAAACATTTTAAGAAATATCGATAACAGTAGAAATCATTGCCAGTCATATTTTTCAGTATTTACTCTTCATAAGAATATTTAACAATGAGAAGAGAAATAATGGCAAATATTTTATTGAATAAAATAGTCTGACAGCGTTAACAGGTATTGAATTATAAAATGTCTTTGATTTAAAAAAAATCTCTAAATCTATATCTATAAGCTAATGGAAATAAATACAATTACCATATCCATAATGACAGCTGATCTCGTTATTTATATTTGAGATTTTGTTATTAAATATAAAAAAATAAATGTCTATTTTTTTTTGTTTATTTAAATTTTCACTTACATTTTTCGATGTTCGACACTTTTATACGTATTGCTTTATATGTATTGTGTTTTATTTTTTATATAAAACTGTTAATTTTTTCCGTTATTGACAGTTCACGGTAGGATTTTTATGCAAACCAGGGATGTTAAGCAACATAATAGCTAGCTATACATAGCACGTGTTATCTTTGCGGTTTTTGTTGTTGCTTTCCCATACAATTATCGCAACACTAGATATACACTAGTTATACATATCTAGTGTGACAAATAAAATGAAGCTTTTATTGTCATATTAAATTTTGTACAATGTTTTATGTCTGTCCGTGGGAGAAAAATGAGTTTTCCAAATATACCATAAGTATTTGCATAGACTGGCCAAATTTTATTAATTAATGATTTCAATTGTTCTGGTGGTGAATTTAATGCTGGTAAATAAAACTTTTCGTGATGAACAACATATCTATAAGGCTTTATTTCAAAATTTTAGAGCGTGAATAAGAATATTCAGTCTTAGGATCATATTTAAATGCAATGCGTTTAAATAATGATAATTTGAATGCTAAACGTCTATTTGCATTTGCTCCATTATTACGTGATGTTCATAAAATCCTCGTACAGGCAAGACGTTGGTTTCGTTGCTTGGTGCTGCCGTCGGTCAAGTACAGTTCCATACAGTCGAAAATGTACTGAAAAATTGGGTACAAAAAGGCCAACCGAGAAAGTCATTTGTATGAAATAGTGTTCCATAATTAAATGGAAAGGATTGTATAGATAAATTGTAAATGGTCCACCTTAAATGTATATATGTGTATTTGTGATTTAAAAAAAATTCTTTAGCGGGGCTGAGAATTGAAAATTGTGAAACAAAAAGTTGAAAAAGTCGACGTCTCTCATTTCCATCGCACCTTCTACTACTACTTTTCATCTAATATTTTCTACTACTTACTCTACTTATTTTTAATGGCACAACAGCCCATGGAGAGCCTAGGCCGAACTTTTCGCATCCACTTATGTTGTGCGTGTTATATTTGTACATGAATGGAAGGGACCTACAGTTTAATGCCGAATCCGAACGGCGAACTGAAAACCTTTTCATAGCAATTTTTACTCTTATAGGTTTGCCATTGCCTGCCAAGTGGTGGTGCCGTGAGAAAAATTTTTTTTTTTACTTTCTGATTTTGCCTGTGCCTAGATTCGAACCCCGGACACTATGCGTAGCAGTCCAACGCACTACCACTACGCCACAGCGACCACTTTATTCTTGTTTTCTATTATCTTTTCTTCTACTATTTTGTACTACTTGTCTACTACTATTTCTACCATTATTTATCACTTCCTTTTCTGCCTCTGCTATTTCTACTTCTATTTTACATATTTTTTTTTACTACTTTTCCACTTAATTACAGTGAAAACTGTTGAAATGGAGAGAAAACAGAACATTGTTGTAAAATTCTCTATATGTTGTAACGAACTTCCGCCTACTTCAAGGCTCATATCATGTGAGGCGGTCGCTGCATACCTTGCAATGCTTCAGTCTTAGCTCATTGAGACCGGGAGTGGGCTAGTCTCAATGATATGATGTGAAGAGTAACATTAAATTTTATTTGTATGCAGCTCATACAGTAGGAAAAATTACTGAAAAATAATCTCTATATGAAAACCATTGAACTAGTATGTAACTACCACCACCAAATGAATAAGAAACTACAATTTAGAGGGGGGAAGTCCCTTGAATTCTCTATCACCCTAACTGATGCCGATGAATTATCATACTGTCTATATCCCGTTGCTTCCCTTACATTTCATCAAATAAGTAATAATATCTTAAGATTTCATTCTTACTTACTTTTATTTTGCTAATTATATTATTTTGTAAATATTTCATTTCATTAACGTATTAGTAAGTATTTATAATGATTTTATTTAGTTTTAAGTTTAGTGTACTAGTAATAGTATTAATTATTAAAATTCCTAATAAATCACCTATTGATAAATTTTCCTATTGGCCTAGTAATATTATGCGGTATAGTTAACTGTCCAAACAAAGAGAACAGAGCGTGGTGAATATTATTTTAGAGAGAGCAGTTATAATTAAAAGCAAAGATAGATAAATGATAAATAATGCATTTCATTAACGTATTACTTACTGAGTATTTATAAAATTTTTAAAATTTAAAAACTTCAATCCAGGAGGTTCAACTGGATGGAAATTTGAGGCAACGTTTATTGCACTGCTGTCGTTCCAACAACATATAATTGTACTGTTGGTACGAATTTTACGGTAGCCACACCACCCTCTCTCTTTTTTTTTTGCAGATGTTTTTTCTTTGGCAAAGGGCAGTTGCCTAACCAATTGTGACGAATTGTTCCAGTGCCCTATACGCTCCGTTCTTCTAACTCTGCCAATAAGTTAATTTTTGTAAATAAATTATCGAAATACAATCGGTGAGCAATGTCGAATTGGCTTGGTGATAATATATCGCAATACATTAAGACTTCGCTTGGACCAACCCTTGTACGTATTTCCTGCACCAGGTATGGCTCGAACCAAATAATGTAGCCTTTATAAATTGCTCAAATCCAAAATGTATAGCCATATTTTATAGGTTTTCCATGGATATATTGCTTAGTTCCGTGACCACCATAATACGGAAGCATTACTTTGGAAACTTTTGTTCAACATTTGTAAAAGTGGTCTAACTTTTGCGAACTTGTCTGTTTTATCCAGATTATTGTTTTCTACAAAGTGCAAGTTTCTTATTATGAATTTAAATCGATCTCTTCTCATTGCGTTCGCCACAAAAGAATGATGAGTATCCCTATTATTTTGCCAATACATGCGGCATCTCGAAACAGCATTGTAGCCACTCAGAAGCAAAATTCCAATGAAGTACCTGATTTCGTCTGGACTTATATTTCCCGTTGCATTTTGTTTGAACGCATATTTATTGGAATACTGATTAATAAGATGCAACAAGTCACAATCAAAAAATTTTTCGAACTAATCAAGAGGTGTTGGTAGAATTTCCTGTTCACGCGCTGTTTCAATAGGCTCCGTTTCTTCTAGGTCGTGCTTTATCCATTCTACTGACGACTTAACAGATTTATTCTTGGCCTGTTGCAATAAAGAAAGTGGAATGTCGTCTTCACTATTCGCATCAGAGGAATAAACATTGCGAAAAAGCTCAGCCTCAGCGTTCAATAATGGGGGTGGTAGGTTTTCAAAAGGTAGGAAGGTAGTAGAGAATAGTAGTAGAAAGTTAATAGAAAGTACTTGAAAGTAGTAGAAGTTACAGTTGTAGATATATTTACAAAGTAGTACAGTTGTAGAGATAGTGATAAAGTAGTAGAAACAGTAGTAGGAGAAAAGTAGTAGAAAATAATAGTAGAAATAATACATTCATAATGTAATAGAAAAAGGCCAGAAAAGAATGTAGTATTAGAAAATTTAATTTTCGAAAATTAAGTTACTAAACACATCAGCAGCGTTACAAATCATCGTAGTTCTGTTAAATGCGAGGTCAGCAAATGGATATTGCATTTTGAACTCTTAGTAGCAAATTGTATAGAAAAAGGTGTTAAAATAAATTAGTGGAAAATGTAGTAAAAGAATATGCCAGAAATAGTAGTAAAAATATAGTAGTAAGCATACTAGTGCACCTAAAATGGCCTGAGAGATGTCGGTTATTTACGAAATTTGTGCAACAGAGTTTCTACCCCCTTGGGTAAATGTCCTAGTTTTTTCCTATTTTTACCCAATTTTCCGTCATCTACCGGTATTTACTAGGGTTGTGCGAATAATTTGCATTCACATTCTCATTTGCGAATAATTCGCATAAGTTTCAACATTCACGTTTTCATTATTCGCACAACCCTACTATTTATCCATTGGGTATTTACCAAAAAATCTTTAATCCGATAATCGTTAATTAGCTATGTTTGAGGATTAAATTTTTAAAATTTTGTAACAGATTTTCCTACCTAAATGTTTGTCGCAGGTCTTGTCATTTCTTAAGATTTCTGCGTACGGTTTCTCCTGCCTTCGATATAATGATGGCGCCAGGCAGGGTTCTTATTCTTGCCTTCTTCAGCGGCTTGCAACGGTCCGTTTTGTTCGGCTCCTTAGAGTTAGGTATCTCTTACTTTGAATTAATCTCAACCCGATGCGTCTCTACTTGGCCTACTCCACTCTACTCGCTTTATACGCTGTAAATAGAAATGTAAATATTTCTTATAACTCTCAGAACAATATTAAAAAGAGCAAGCGAGAGTTAGTATTTTTCTGTAATGGAGTGTATGTAGTGTGATGTGTTATGGTCAAGCATTTATTTAACTGACTTCGTTTCATTTTGAACCAGTGTTGGGAAATGTAGGTCTTTGTCCTTTTTTTCAGTATCTTTTGGCTTAAAAACTACCGAAAGTAAAATTTTTATAACCTTTTAATTTTATGGAATATGTTAAACAAAAATTATTTCATTTATTTCATTTACTATAAACATATAAATATGTGGTCGCTGTGGTGTAGTGGTAGACTGCTACGCAGAGTGTCCACCTCTTGGCAGGCAATGGCAAAACCTACAAGAGTAAATATTGCTATGAAAAGCTTTTCACTTCGCCGTTCGGATTCGGCATTAAACTGTAGGTCTCTTCCATTCATGTACAAATATAACACGCACAACATGAGTGGATGCGAAAAGCTCGGCCTAGGCCCTCCATGGGCTGTTATGCCATTAAAAGTAAGTAAGTATAAACATATAAACTGTAAGAGTTTTTTTTGCTCATTTGGAACTCTACCTTGCTATAAAATCTTTCTGTACTGGGTACACAGACACCTCATTAGGTACATGTATTTAATTTTCCCACTTAATAGTCAATAGTGAGAAATCAAGAGAAAATAAAACAATATATTCGTGTTAAGCATGCGTGCTCGAATGCTAACAAAACCAACATTTTCTTTTGTTGCACATTGTTATAAATCATAGTTGCTATCTCGCTTACTATTATGGGAAGTGTTATTAAAATGTGTTGCCAACCCACCCAAGGAATAGTAGCAACTGACACCTTCGTTTAAGTGCCAGTACCTTTATCGGTCTTGGATCCGTCAGTGAAGAAGATATCCGTCAGATTCTCCAGCACGACCTCTGGATTGCTCCATTGTTCACGCTTCGGGAAGCTATTTCATATTTTCTTACGAAAGTAACCACGGGTATGAGGCAATCTTTCGGGGCCAGTAGCAATGGATATTGATCTGACAACCTTTTGAAGATTTCTCCATGACCCCCGAAGTTCTGTTATCGAACCAATACCCATAAGAGTATAGCCTATATATCGCCTTCATCGCTTCTTGTTGGATCTGTATATCCAGTGGGAGCAAGTCAAGCATGGCGTTAAGGGCGTCACCAGAGGTGGTACTCATGTCGCCCGTTATGCTAATGCATACGATTCTTTGTAGCCTGTTCAGCGCCAAGACTGAGGATTTAACCATAGTTCGGCGCCACCAAACCACCGAAGCATATGTGATTATCGGTCTGATAAGTGCAGTGTATACCCAAAGGACCACAGTAGGTCTCAGGCCCCAGGTCCTAGCAAAGGCTCGGCGACATTAGTGGAAAACCTTCAATGCGCGATCTAGCTTCGTTAAGACGTGCGTCTTCCATGTTAGTTTCCGATCTAGGGTTACAGCCATGGTAAGACTGAGGGTCACATCTTTCAGTACTGACAGTTTTAAACCCTCCAGCTTCCGCTTCTTAGTAAATAGAACAAGAGTCGTTTTACTAGGATTGACAGAAAGACCCTGGCCACTACACTACTCATCAATTTTGTCTAGGATTTTCTGCATTTTAATACGACCATCCGGCAAGAACACTTACCAGATGTGAGTGCACAGACGTCGTCCGCATACGCTTGGACGTGAAATCCGAGATCTTACATTTCCGTTAGTAATGAGTCAACAACGAAGCACCACAGTAGAGGAGAGAGAACAACCCCTTGGGGGCAGCCCTGTCTAACCTCCGTCGTGACCAAGTCCTCGCCCTCGCCAACGGTCAGCAGTATCTGGAAGAGCATAGAGTAGATCCATCTAGTTAAGTTTTCACTCACTCCATGCGTTCTGGCAGCTGAGCACATAGAGTCAAAGGCAGCGTTGTCAAAAGCCCCCTTAATATCCACAAAGACCCTAAGAGTGTACTTATCCGTTTCCAGTCCTGCTTCTATCTTGCTTACAAGATCATGCAGCTCTGATTCGTAGGATTTTCCTCCCTGGTAGGCATGTTGGTTATTACTGAGAGGACACACTGGCAGTACCTTTGCCCAAATGTGCTTCTTTAACATTCGCTCTAAGCCTTTTAGCATAAAAGAGGTCAAGCTAATCGACCTGAAACTTTTAGCCAGTGTGTAATCCATCCTTCCCTGATTTAGGAATAAAGACTACTCTGACTTGTCGCCAAAGAGAGTATGAAGCCATGGGCAAGACAGGCCGTAAAGATCTTACGGATCAGATCAGTTTGTCTCCACCTCTTTATAGCATTATCGGGAGAACTTTGTCAGGTCCTGGGGACTTATAGTTTTCAAAAGAGGAGAAAGAGAACTTTATTGCCTCTTCTGTCACTACTTCCGACGCAGAATACAAATTAAAGCTAGTGGTTCTATCACTCGTACCATTGACCCAACCACTACTCACCATAGTGGGTATAATCCTGCTTCCCGGAAAGATGGTCGCTAGGAGTGTGTTATAGGTCTCTGATCAGGAAGTGGTGAAAGTACCATCAGGCATGCGAAGAGAATCAAGCTTTTATTTTTTCTTTCTGCAGAACCCTACACAGTCTTGCTGATTTCTGCATTCCCTCCACCTCATTGCAGAAGTTTCTATAAGAGTCAAGTTTGGCGGACCTCACTTTCTTCTTATACTCCTTCTGAACAATATGGAAACTGGTCCAGTCAAGTTCCTTTCGGGTTTTTAGGACACTCTTCAGTAGTTTCCTAGATCGTTTACGAAGCTTCGAAAGTTCAGCATTCCACCACGGGACTTCCCTTGAAATCTATTGGTCTCTTCTTCGACCATAGCTGTAGTTTGGAGTTTATTAAAGGTTGGTATGCGCTCCTCAAGAAGCTCACCAAACCTATCCCAGTCTGCCTTGCGCGGATTCCGTCCACTAGGTATCGGCATGATGTCAGTACCCAGCCGGAATTCGATAATGCGATGATATAAGAGAGAGACCTCTTCTAGAACTCGCCATTGGATGATCTGATCTTCCACCTTCCTATTGGTTAGCGTAAGATCAATCACTTCTTGTCTTCTGTTAATCACAAAAGTTGGTTTGTTACCAACATTTTGGATCACCAAATCAGTTGACAGAATGAATTCCAGTAGTCTGGAACCCCTGGAATTACATTTACTGCTACCCCATACAATGTTCTGTGAATTTGCATCACAGCCCACTATTCCAGTACTCCCACCTTTCCAGTACTTTATTTTTGCCACAACAATGTCTTGAGAACAGTATTGTCTGAGCATTTTGCATTCAATCATCCGCGGCATGATAATACAAGCACGCGGTCGGTTACTCTCTTCACATTTAACGATTTGTCCCCACGTAATGGCACCAAGGCCACAGATACGTTTGTAGCATATCCATAGTTCTTGAATTAGTATTATGTGAGGACATGTCTACAGTTTCGCATGACTACTGCATAGTAATGCAGTAGCCGATTTGCTATGCTGCAAGTCAATCTGCGTAATTGTAATTTCTGTCATGATTAGTGACCAAATCTACCTCTACTCCTTATCCTCTCCCTTGTCCTGGATGCGAAAATGCACTCTCTGTAGGTGAGGAAGGTACCCGTACTTCGACTTCATTACCTTCAACGAGACCTCGTCTATACCTACCAGGTGTGAACCAGCTTCTTTGGTAGAGGCCGAGACATCCTTGGTATATGAGTATACCCGCCATTGACTAGTATCCAGACCTCCGTTTTGATCACGGATACTTGCGAGTAGCTCGATTGGTTTCCTGGAAAGTCCAGGTGTCAAAACGGACCCTCTGACCAGTCTGCATCTTGATAAGTCCGATAATTCGAACTTACCCTTCTCACATTCTGGCATCTTAGCTACAACTTCTTCCAGCCAAGCTCGAGAAAAAACGTTAGAGCATTGCACCTTGACGATGCCATCTTCAACACTCTTCCCCTCAAAAATCCGTTTGTCTTTCGACTCCCCGATGGCCTTCCAAAGGTAGCTGTCGGCCACCTTCGAAAAGGTGGTACCAGAGGTGGATGGCTGAGGTCCTATCGGCTAGTTTTGAGGTCCTTCAACTTTCTCTTTTGAAGGATCAGGCTGGTATACAGACTGCTGTGTCGAGCTCGAAGACATGTCCGATTTCGGTCCGTGGACCTTCCTCTTCTTTGCGTTGTTGCTCTTCACAACCGACTGCACAGACCCCTGGTTGGCCACAGAAGAGTGTGCCAAAACAGACATCGCCCGTTCTGTAACGCTTCCCTGTGGTCATCACAGGTGTTGAAGTTGAAGTTGCCAGAATTTGAGGACTTGCCTTCGCTTGCGCTGCAGCTTTTCTCTCCTTCTGTCTCCTTCTTTTGAGTTGTTTATTAGACAAACCCACACCTGCACTTGAAACTTCAGTACCAGCGGTCTCTTTACTGATGACCCCCTGGCTCGCACCAGGTTTGACCGTTGTCAGAGGTTCGCTATGTACTTTAGTTTGTCTAGAAGGCACATCCTTTTTTCGCTGGCTTGAATTGAGTCTACATGCTCGACAACGGACATAATTGTTCCCGAATGCCATGATTACTCTTGGCTTCAGTGCTCCTCTATGACCTTCCGGCATGGGTGGCCCTATCCGGCATAGCTCGAAGATTCATTACACCTACTGTGCCCTCTCACCGCGACAAGGTGGAAATATCCCGAGAGGGCAATAAAGATTAATAGAGAATGAAATAAAAGAAATAAAAAGAAATATAAATAGATAATTAATTACAAATAAGGAACTTAACTATAAATAGAAATAAGAATGCATTAAATTAGAATAACTCTGCTTAACTTCAACAGCTGGGAGATACAATATGACGTATTTAACAACTAACACATTAATAGAATAAATCTAAGGACATAATTTCTTTACAATTTACAAATTTCCAGTTGAGTAAAATTTAACCAATAAAGGTTTAGCATTCACATTTAAGTTTCTTTTGAGATAGTATAGCATTCCATAGTCTAATGGTGTTAATAAAAAACATCCGAGATGACTTAAGGTATTAGGCACAATAAAATTTTGGGACTTTGCCGAGTGAAAAGCAGATTATAAGATGTTGGAGAAAATACAGTTCCTAGCTTTCAGATAGTCAGAGATACTGCAGCCTAGAATCTGATTCTTCCATGAAGTTATGTGATCAAACCTTCTTAGACTATAGAAATATCGAGTTACATTATTGAAAGCCACTTCAAGCTTGTGGAGCGAATGAGATTCAAGCTAACTGTAAAGAAGCTCAGAGTAGGTTACAGTATAAAACATTATCTGGACTGCTAGTTTCTGCTTGGTTTCTACAGGAGTAAAAGCCGCAGAGACTCTTAAATTACAGTTTATTAAAAACACTTTTGACATGGACGACATAAGACAAACTCGAGTTAATACAAAAACACAGTTCCTAAATATAAATGGAGAATATTAGTACGATCAATTTTTTCCTTTGAGATGGATAAAATAAATGATAAAACAATTAAATCAGCATTTAAACTCAAAGTATTGCTAGAAGCCCAATTAAAAATAAATAGTAAGTCATAAATTATTCTTGCACTGAGGTCATCAACAAGACTTGATAAATAAAGCTGTATATCATCAGCATACGCATGCAAGGTAATTTTTACAAGTAACAAATATACTAAACAATAACGAACCAAGAACATTGCGGAACAGCTGAAGCCACTGGTTTAAATTGAGAATAGGAATTTCATTCTCTGACGCGTTGGAACCTACCTTCAAGATAGTTCTTATTAGCCTTAATGAGCTTTCACATAAGCCACAGTAATATTTTAACTTTCCACATAAAAATACTTGATCCACAAATGCTTTAGAGAAGTTCTAGAGGCAAAGGAGAGTGGGATCACCCTGGCTAAATGTTACCCGAATATCATCCATGATTTTCACAATGGCAGTGGAACAGCTTTGACCTTTCCGAAAGCCAGACTGAAACGGTGATAGAAGATTGTTTTAAAACAAGTAATTAGAGATCAATGCAGACATGAGTGTTTCACATATTTTTGATAATAAGGACAGAATACTAATAGGCCTAAAATCATTGACTACAAATGCAGATGGTTTCTTAGCCACTGGCAATACTGGTGCTATTTTCCACATACTTGGAAGAGAAGAAGTAGTAACACAATAGTTAATTAAATGTGTCTGACCACATCACTTTAAGACGTCAGGATCTAACTGAGAGAGGGAATCACTTTTGCGGTACACACCTAAGTTCTTAGTGTTCCGCCATAAGTCTTTCGAAGATAGTGAAGTATTCAACTTCACCGAATAAAATTTTAATAAATGTGTTGTTAAAAACACAGTTATTTTTTATAGCTTTCGTTTTGAAATGATTGAAACCTGTAAGATGTGTTATGCGAATCAATATATATTTATACATACATATGTACATATATGTATGTTAATATATATATACGAAGTATGATAAAAAAATAAACGTTATTTTCAATTTTTTCAAAAAGTATTTATTTATTCATCAACAACTATCTTGTCCCCTTCAAAGTAATCCACCTCAGATATTATACACTTATGCCAGCGTTTTTTCCAATCCTCGAAACTCTTCTGAAACGCGTTTTTTGGTATCGCCAACAGCTCCTGTTTCGATTTTTCTTTTATCTCCTCAATCGTAGCAAAACGCTTTCCTTTCATCGGTGTCTTCAGTTTTGGGAAGAAGAAAAAGTCAGCGGGGGCCAAGTCCGGTGAATACGGTGGTTGAGGCATAATAACGGTTTTGTTTTTGGCCAAAAACTTACGCACAAGCGACGTTGTTTTTGCTCAAAATTTAGCAATTTTGGAACAATATTCGCTGCCGCACGTTTCATGCCTAAAACATCCGTAAAAATTGCTTGGCATGAGCCGAACGATATGCCAACATCATCAGCAACCTCTCTGATAGTAATTCGACGATTATCCAAAATCATTTTCTTCACTGCGTCAATGTTTTCATCGGTTGTTGACGTGCTCGGGCGACCAGGACGAGCATCGTCATTGACATCTTCTCGGCCTTCCTTAAACCGGTTATACCACAATTGAACTTGTGTTCTGCTCATAGTAGACTCGCCAAAGGCCACAACATTTCAAATGTCCTTGCGCATTTAATTTCATTTTTTACACAAAACTGAATACAGTTTCTTTGATCCATTTTTTCGAATAGTAAAAAATCGAAGAGCACACCAAAACACGACTAACCTTTTTATCTGTCAAAAACAAACTTACAATCCAAAATGGTTGGTATTGCCAACATATATAACAGATATGTGTACCAACATAACAGAAAAAAAAATGCTAAAATCGAACATACGTAACTCACGAAATTTGAAAATAACGTATATATATGTTATTATGACAACAAATCATGGGAAGGGGTAGAGCATAAATCTGGAGGCGCTGGGCTAAATAATTTCAAGCAAAACCAAAGTGCTTAAAAATTAATAAAAAAAAAATGAAATAGAGGACCTAGTAGTTATACTCGACGAGTGACCAAGGCAGTGGCCACTAGCGAACATGAAAAATTACGCAGAGTACATAGAAGCAGAAACTAGCAACACTGTGCAAGCTGTGGAAGCGCTATGTCAAGCGAACGAGAAGGGCACATGGTGCGTGATTGCCTTTTGCGTGGTAAGCGATCTAGGTTTTGATCCAATGAGAAGACAGACTCTGTAGCGAATCAGAGAGAATCCATCTTCGTTAAACTAAAACGAGTCACTTCAGAAGGGCAGGACTCCCACAGCCAACTGCCCCAAGGTCTCTATAACGCAAATACAACGACGGTCAAACAGCCTAACTATTATGGAAAATTGGATAATAGAGAGTACGTGCTGACATTGGGCACAGATGTATTACACTCCATCATAAAGTTCTGAGTAGGCTAAGGGAGGCTGAATAAAAAGAATAGTTACCCCATGAGTGGAATCGATGACACGCTGGATACACGCTTCATAACTGTAATTTTTATGGAATAAATACACTATCCGGTACGAAATGATTCTCTACACTGGGTCTGTGGCAACTGTATAGTTGCAACTATATTTAGTATTGGTGATTGTCTGTTGTAACCACAACGGTTGCCTATACCGAGCCTATGAGAGTGAAGATGATATTCTAGCGAATAATCTGTGGGTTTTGCCGAAAAATCGAATCAGGGAAGTCGTAGAAGAAGTGTGGGAGGGCAATTTGAGAGAAACGCAATGGATATAGCAGTTCCATTTCCGGCAAGCAAAAATAGTAATAAGTATGTGCTGTTAATGATTGACTACTTTAGCAAGTGGCCAAAGGTGTATCCAATTCCAAATTAGGAAGCCACAGCGGTGACCATTACCTTCATCAATAACTGGGTTATGAGATTTGGAGTGCCAATGGAGTTGCATTCCGATCAATACAGAAATTTTGAATCCTCCATTTTCAAGGCAACTTGCGATTCAATTAGGAAAACTCGTACAGCACCATTGCATCCGTAGACTGATGGTGTGGTAACGCGCTTCAACTGAACTGTAGAGGAAAGTAGTGGACAAAAATCAGAATGATTGGGATGAGCAAATACCCATGTTCCTGGTGGCGTATCGATCAGCGCTGCAAGACCTAAGATTGTCAGCCGATTTAAAATTTAGCGTAACTATACAGTTCAGTAATGATAAGGAAGCCAAATCAGTTGGATAAAGTTCATAATTTTGTCAGGAAGCGTATTAAACTGATGATAAAATAAAGGCCAGGAACGATCTGAAGGCTAAATTAGAGGGTTTCACAGAAGGACAGTTGGTAATGCTATACAATTAACAACGGAAGAGAGGCATTTCCTCTAAATCACAAACACAGTGGGAAACGCTATACAAAATTATTACACAAATTACCTGGTATATAGGCAAAAATGAAGGTTGTGCATTTGGACAGATTAGCCGAAGTGAAAACACAGAGTGTGCAAGTACTACTTATAACTGTATAATTGGGGAGTAATGTTAAGTGCTATGTGAGTAGTGAAAAATTTAACTTAAGTTGTAATAATTTGCGTATACACAATCCAGTGATTGAACCTTTTTATTTGTTGAGAACAAATAAACAGTAGAAACGCGTAAATAATCGTAACAATATTCTATGTATAATACTTTGACATTATCTCGCATATTTCTGCGCGCCTTTTCATAACACTTTATTATATTCAACGTATTACCTATAGATCCTTTCATTAAAGGTTTTTGTTTCTATAACCGGGCGAGATTAAAAGAATATGATAGTTTTAAGGTTGGTTCGATTGGACATTGTTGTATTGACAATGTAAATAAAATGGTACAATTCCCTTCAAAACCTTAGTATAAACTAAAACTCTGCTGGGTCCCCGGACATACTGCTATAATGGGAAATAAGATTGCGGACGAGCTGGGAAAGCAGGGTGCATGCCTTGAGGAAGAGCATTATATTATCTCTTACTTTACTTACTTTTAATGGCACAACAGCCCATGGAGGGCCTAGGTCGAGCTTTTCGCATCCATTCATGTTGTGCGTGTTATATTTGTACATGAATGGAAGGGACCTACAGTTTAATGCCGAATCCGAACGGCGAAGTGAAAACCTTTTCATAGCAATTTTTATTCTTGTAGGTTTGCCATTGCCTGCCAAGAGGTTGTGCCGTGTAGAAAAAATATTTTTTTTCTTTAACTCTATCTCACCATAACTCTATTTCAAATATACACGCTTCGATAAACAGCTTTTTTCCATCTCTAATAGAAGATGAAGTATCATCCCGTGTATTAAAATTTTTCTGGTTGAAAACTTTTCAGTTTATTGATTGAAGTTCACGCAATAATGCTCGGTTTGGAAGAAGACGGCCACTGCAGGAACTGTAATGACTCTGTGACTAAAGAAGAAGAAGTTGAACACATACTCTGACATTGCCCAATACTAGCTATTACTAGATAAAAAAAGTAATGGGAACGCTTTCTTTCCCTAAAATAAAAAATTTTGTACATACTACCGGTACTTTTAAACTGGTTATATTGTAGCAACTCTAACGTCATTCGCATTATGACGGAAAATTATTTGTACATTTGCGGTTAACGCAATACTAAAAATATACTTGCAAAATGGCAAATCTTCTACCGAAAGTGTAGAAACCGGAAAATTTACTGCTGTTGATCAGAGGCAGATGCGTTACAACGAATGGTGTGCGCTACCGCACAATAATAACTGATTATTTGAGAACTATTTTAGAAGATATGGACTTATTCTATTTGATTACAACAGGATAACGCACCATGTCACGCCGTACTACCTATAATCGAAAACAAATGGGGGAAACGGCGTTATTAGCCGTTTTGGTCATCACGCAATTGCAATTTGACTCCCTTGGACTATTAGTTGAGAGGAGCAACAATTGAGGCTCTTGAGCATGAAATTGGCGCAGCCATCGGTCAAGTACAGCTCCATACAGTCGAAAATGTACTGAAAATTTTAGTTGATCGTATGGGCTGCTGCAAGGCCAGCCAAATAAAAAAAAAATTATTCTTTTCTTATGTGCACCAAAATCAAATTCCAAATTATAAATGGTCCACCCAGTATATCAATACATTAATCGCTTTAGATAATTTAATTAAGAAGAACAAGAATTATCTAGTTTTCGACGACAGCAAAATGATGTGTATTGCCAGTTTGCGCTTGCTGCTCTGCATTTTACGACTCTTACAAAAATAACAACAACAAAATTTATAAAATTGAAAAAGAAAACTTAAGGTTTTTTCTAAATATTTTTTCAAAATTTGAAATGGCGTTTTCTGCTCCTTTTTACTGTTTCTTCTGCTTTTATTTTATTTGCAAGCGCCACACGAATACATACATATATATTTCTAGCCCATGCTTGCTAGTACAAAGACTACTCTAATGTAACGCTGGGATGCGTTTAGACCGCCCGAAAGAACGAAAGAATCTTCATTCGTTCGGCCGCTGTAAACATTTCGTCTTTCGTCGTCTTTTCCGTTTTCAGCTATGGTGAAGTCATAGTAATTTGTACTTACACCACAAGCTGCGCTGAATTCGCTGTTGTTCTCTACTTCAATATTCTCGTCGTGGTTGCTCTCTTCGCCGTCATTTTCTTCCTTATCGTCACTTTCTCACCTTCATCGTCGTTTTGCTTTGTAGATTGCGAAATATATGCAGCTTTACGTCGGCTACATACATAGTAGTTGATACCCAAATTTTCGTCAACGTATTTTTGTAGATATTATCCAATTACCTGTTTAAGTCCAAATTGTAAGAAAAAAACAAATTCACTTTTGGTTATTCTGAGTTTTAATATTTAAAAAAAGAATTTGTTCAGCTGAGTTAATCTTATAAATTACATTTGAATATATAAAAAGGAAAAATTGTTTGAATAGAATGATAGGCTGATTGGCTTCGTGTGTAGAATCGCACTCCGTATTCACGTCCGTCGTTCTTCGTTGTCGACAGGCTACTCTCTCTCTCGTAGTCGTTTTCGTAGGCTTTGAAGTTTGTTTGTTTTGTGTCGTTCCGCCCCCACATCAATTGTATTACTTATCTTTCTCTAGTGTCAAGAGGTAAATACTCAACAGTCATTCTTAGATTACACAAAGTTAGGAAATACTTTTTAACAACAATAGTTTATTTTTATGGAAATATGTGGACATTTGTTCAGACATGAGGTTTTCTCAAACTTTCGACAGCGACGAAAGAATGCTGATATGTCTGAAATCACTGGGTACGGAGACCGTTGCTTTTTTGGCTAATGGCATTATTGTTGCTATTTTCCAAGCTTTAGGATAAGTGGAGGTGGCGAAACAATGGTTAATAATTTGTGTAAGCGGACCCAGAATAAACGGCAATATAATTTTAATAAATTTAATTAGGAGGCCACCTTCGTAAGTTGTATTAGAATTAATTTTCATATTATCTCTAAAAAAGTCACATTTATCAACTACATAAAAAGAAAACACTATTTAACATAACAAGCTCCAAAGGACAGTATGATGTATTATCTATGTACACAACATTACATATAAGCGACTCACTAAACACATTGGGGTCAACATTACAATCACGGTCTATTTTACCACACACACCCAGTTTCTTTAAATTGTTCCAAAGTACTTTAGTAGGAAGGTCAGTATTCAAATTAGAGTTTAAAAATCTAGATTTAGCCGTTCTTATGACAGAAGTAGCACAATTCCTAGCAGTTTTAAAAGCTATCCAGATGGCGCTAATAGGCATTCTTTCCCAATTATCATACAACTTTCTTCTAGTCTTAGTCGCACGCTGAACATGAATATCAAACCAAGGAGATCAGTTATTTTTAACATTTGCAGTTCGTATATGAACATGAGTATTAATAATATTAGTAACTGAGTTACAAGAATATTCAATTTGTCGTCAACTGATGGTAAAAACCAACAATCATTCTATTGGGTGATACTTATAAAAGATACTTGTTCAAACATGAATGAAACGATACAGAAAGTTGAGGAGGGAGGAGAAATATCTTTTCAGGAGCAAGAAAAGAGATGAAGGAAAACGCGAGTTCAATGTTATCGAAATGTTTCGGGACAGGAACGAGGTCCGAAAAGTCTTTGAAAGAATAAGACGCCTGACTGATGGTTTGAAAACCGGGGCCTCTTCCTGCAAGGATGAAGACGGAAATCTGGTGACAGATATCCAGGGCATAATGAGATTATGGAGGGAGCACTTCTCGCAGCTGCTTAATGGCGATGACGGCAATAATCCCGCCACTGCGGAACCCACTCCGGAAACCCCAATCACCGACGACGTTGAAGTACCGCCGCCTGACTATCAGGAGGTCTTAACAGCCATTGCTCGGCTGAAAAACAATAAGGCTGCAGGTGCAGATGGCCTGCCTGCTGAGTTGTTTAAGACCGGAGGCGAAGAGCTCAAAAAACGCATGCATGAGCTTCTATGCAGAATATAGTTAGATGAAAGCATGCCAAGTGATTGGAATCTCAGCGTACTTTGCCCAATCCATAAGAAAGGTGATTCCACGATCTGCGCCAACTACCGTGGGATAAGCCTTCTTAATATTGCATATAAGGTTCTATCGAGCGTACTGTGCGAAAGACTGAAGCCCATCGTCAACAAACTGATTGGACCTTATCAGTGTGGCTTCAGACCTGGTAAATCCACCATCGACCAGATATTCACACTACGCCAAATCCTGGAAAAGACCCGACAAAAACAGATCGACACCCATCATCTATTTGTCGATTATAAAGCCGCCTTCGACAGCACGATTAGGGATCACTTGTAAGCCGCAATGTCTGATTTTGGTATCCTGGTATACCTGCAAAGCTCATTCGTCTTTGCTAAATGACACTGACCAACAACACCAGCGCAGTGAAAATTGGGACGGATCTCCCCGCACCATTTGATACCAAAAGAGGTTTCAGACAAGGTGACTCCCTATCGTGCGACTTCTTTAACCTTATGCTGGAGAAAATAATTCGAGCTGCGAACATCGACATCTCTGGCACTATCTTCTACAAGAGTGTCATGCTGCTAGCATACGCTGATGATATTGACATCATTGGCAAAAACGCTCGAGCAGTCAGTGCAGCATTCTCCAACCTGGAAAGGGAGTCTCGTCGTGTGGGTCTAGTGGTGAACGAGGACAAAACGAAATACCTTGTGTCAACAAACAAAGAGTCACGGCATCTTGTCACTGTTGACAACTACACTTTTGAAGTCGTCAAGGATTTCATATATCTAGGATCCAGCATAAACACCAACAATAATGTCAGCCAATGTCTCAATAATGAGATCAAGCGGAGACTAACTCTTGCCAACAGGTGTTACTACGGGCTCAGTAGGCAATTGAGAAGTAGAGCCCTCTCTCGACCGACGAAAATAACGCTCTATAAGTCCCTCATCCTTCCCGTCCTAATGTATGGCGCAGAGACGTGGACATTGACCATCAATGATGAGAGGCTGTTAGGAGCGTTCGAGAGGAAGATACTCTGTAAGTTCTACGGTCCAGTATGCGTGGACGACGTGTATCGAATAAGATGGAACGATGAGCTGTATGAGCTGTACGCCGACACTGACATAGTCCAGCGGCTTCGCTGGCTGGGTCATGTTGAGCGAATGGAAGAAAGAGCTCCGGCTAGAATGGTGTTTTATTCGAACCACGGTGGAGGAACACGCAGAAGGGGACTACCTAATCTCCGTTGGAAATACCAGGTGCAGGGCAACCTGACTGCACTTGGTCTTATCAACTGGCGCCAGCGCGCGCATAGCAGAAGTGACTGGCGAAGCTTTGTGGAGGCGGCCAAGACCGATCATCGGTTGTAGTGCCAGCTAAGTAAGTAAGTACAAAAAAAATAGTCTAACAGACTAGGAAAGGAATTATTAGCAAAACGAGTAGGTGAGACAGTATTGACTACAGATAACCCCACATTGGATAGAAGATCAAACCGTTTTAACATGGTACTCTCAGAGGACAATAGGTTAACATTAAAATCATCACAGATTACAAAATGATAATTTGTTTGGATTATACACGCAGGAGAGATTGATTATAGAGTACAGTTATCATTAAGATATTATTTTCAATAAATAACGATACTACCACCCTATTACATAATTTGTTATTTCTAAATAATTTAAATTGGGTATATTATATTGTGGTCGCTGTGGCGTAGTGGTAGTGCGTTGGACTACTACGCAGAGTGTCCGGGGTTAGAATCTCGGCACAAGCAAAATTAAAAAGTAGAAAAGATAATTTTTCTACCCGGCACCACCTCTTGGCAGGCAATGGCAAACCTACAAGAGTAAAAATTGCTATGAAAAGCTTTTCACTTCGCCGTTCGGATTCGGCATTAAACTGTAGGTCCCTTCCATCCATGTACAAATATAACACGCACAACATGAGTGGATGCGAAAAGCTCGGCCTAGGCCCTCCATGGGCTGTTGTGCCATTAAAAAGTAAAAAAAAAGTATATTATATTGGGAGTCATTAACATCATTCTTAAACCTGCTCTCAGAGACACAGATTATGTTAACAAGGCTATTTTTAAATACATGTTTAACGTAGTCCAATTTGTTGCAAGGAGACTTCGTGCTTTAAAATATACAACTTTCAGTCCACAGGGTTTTTTGCAGAATGTATTCATCAAGGCCTTATGACTTTCATTAACAGCTGAAATAACATCATTTAAATTTTCCATAGAAGTATTCCTTAATAACAAATTCAAGCATCTCCTATACGGCATCTCCATGGGCTGTTGTCACATTAAAAGAAGAAGAAAGAAACGTGTTTTGTGATGTAAGGAAATTTTTCAAAACATATTCCCAATGGTTTGATTGGGCTATTTTTATTCCTTATCATCTAAAAATGGGTAATATTAGGAATTTGTTCAATGAAGCTATTTTGCTATCAAGTTCAATGAAGCTATTTGACTTCAGTATTGATATCATATGCAATTCCCCTGCTGTGGGAAAAAAGAGCATCAACTCTGGTGTCTTGTCGAAGTGCTCTTCTTTAAATTCAATTACTCTCCACATCAATGTGGCTAGGTCACACAACTTGCCATTAATTGGGTAATTTAATCATCAATAGCTCAAAAGTATCACTGTTTTACGCATAATTTTCGCTTATCACAGGATATGTTATTCAGATTACAATTTGATTTTTTTGTTAGTATAAACATAAACAGAAATATGACGTTTTTAAAAAAAAAATACTCCTCTGCAGTGCAAAAATTTGTTAGTCTCACAAATTACGAAGTATAGCCATAGAGATAGCATAGAGATACTGAAGATACTAGCTCAATGCAATGTATAAGCTGACGATGTAGTCATACATCGGTGATTGATTTCCAATACAACGCATACTTACCAATTTTCAATCTGCGTATCCAAAATATCTATAATAAATTACCATACACCAAAAATGTTTTTGGTTTAATCAATTCTTTGGATTTTAAGTGAACATACACATTGAATGTGTAATTTGATCTACATATGTACCTATATGTATACAATTTCTTTTTTTCACAAAATTTATTATAAGATATAAGAACAAATTGTTGACCTATATATATATATATATATATGTATATGAATGCAACGGGTAGACCAGCAGCAATAGCGGTGAAGAAAGCTTTTTCTCAATTAGAATTAGCAGCAATAGCGCCGAAGAAAGCTCTCTTCCCAAAGCAAAAATTAAGAAAAGTGGATCGCCCAGAGATTAACAAAGAAGCACACGCTTTCCTATATTTATACAGAAAAAAAATGGGGAGACAAGTAAAACAGAAAAGAGAACCAAAGTAAAATATTTGCTTTCTCTTTTGTAGAAAAAAAGTTTTTGTTTGTTGCACAGCCAAGTGCTCTCAGGTTTTTTCTTACTTTGTTTGAGCTGTCAGTTGCTTTCCCTTTTTTTTAACCCTCCCACAGGTCGTCGTTCGACGATGCTGGTGTCATCATGAGGAGAAAGTGAAATGTGGCTGAGTTGTATGTTTTTTTCTTTTATTCTGCTCATATTATTAGTCGACAAAACCAAACTAAGTAAAAGAAGAGAGATAAATAAACCATACATAAACAAAAAAAGTTCTTTTGGTTAACGTTTTTCTGTCTTACTTTACTGCACATGCAAGTTAAAGTGGACGCACACGGCTTCCATATGAGTTGTTGTTGAATGTACCTGCTAAAGACCGGGAAGTATTCCCAAAATACATGGTATCATTAAAATTGGTTAGAAAAATTGTGTCCTCTTTAATGTAGTCAACAACAACTGCCTTGTTTGTTTTGTAAGTAGTTGGCGTGACACTCCTTCAGCAGCTTGACTATGCGGGCTTTTTCAGATAGTTTATGCACACCCATTGAGAGGCAATTGCTGATTACGCCGTAAAGAAATTCAAAATTGTTGGGCTTAAAAACACCTTTTATTATCTGTAACAATCATTCTTGGAATGGTAAAGTAATGGTGGACTTTCGTTAGCTT
Source organism: Palloptera scutellata (assembly GCA_958295655.1). Lineage (NCBI taxonomy): Eukaryota > Metazoa > Arthropoda > Insecta > Diptera > Pallopteridae > Palloptera > Palloptera scutellata. The sequence goes on along the minus strand of OY282452.1, from coordinate 38,845,794 downwards.
AGCTCGCAGATGCAATGCCGACTTATTTTAACGAGAAACAATTTGGTAAATTTTGAAAATTTGTCGATACAGCTAAGGAATCTTTAATTTCTTATTTCAAATGTATTGGCGTGGAGAATTTCTCTGGGATACTTTGGAACGGGAGTTGGTTTTTTTACTGTTCCAACAACACTATCCTCATTGATTGTAGTCATTGAAATATAATGGCGGTTATATCATGCATGTGGCTGCTCTGAGCAGTGGAAGTCTTTGCCTAGCTTAATTGCTAACTGATTCCTGAAAACATTGAGCGGTGCTTCCACGTGTGGGATTAAATCAGTGGCATCTTGTTCTGCACTATGCACGGTACCTACAGAGTTGCCCGTTTCTGTATGAGAGTCTGAGAGATGATTCACCTGAGTTTTGAGCCTAGAGAGAGCATCAGCAACTAAGTTTGATCAACCTCTTCAACTTTGCATTGTATTTTTTATCTTTTTGGATCCGTAGAGATACGACCGTAAATTATCGAGGGCCCACACGATTGCTAACATTTCTTTCTCATTAGTTGCATAGTTATCCTTTGTTCTATTAAGGGAACGGGAAATGAATGCAATTGGTTTGTCTTTTCCTGCAAAATCTTGTGAGAGGGCAGCCCCAATAGCATAATTGGCTCCAATAGCAGCAGTGGTTAAGCTGAATGGCTTTTCGAAATCAGGGAATACAAGGATTCAGATGATAGAAGAAGTTGTTTCCGATCCTTAAAAGCTTCAAGCGCTTCTCCGTCCAATTTGATAGGAACCATTCTGGATACATTTGCGTTAACTTGAGCATTGTCGCGTTAGATTTATAAGTGGTGTCGCCACCTTGGCATAATCCCTAACAAATTTTCCGTAATACGAAGTCATTCCTAAGAATACTTTGAGTTCCCTCAAATTTTCTGGAGGCAACATCTGTTCTATTGCGATAACTTTTGTTGCATCCGGTTTTATTCCCTCTGGCGTAATTAAATAACCCAAAAATTCAACTTCAGTCCTCATAAATGTGTTTTTTCAAGATTAATCTTGAGGTTTGCCTCAAGCAATTGTGAGAATATTGTTTCGATGGCCCTCAAGTGATCCTCTACATTTCCACCAAAGACTATAGCAATGATCATCATTTTTTGAAAAATTGCGGGAGCATTCTTCAATCCAAATGGGAGTGTTAAAAATTCATACTTTCCATTCATGGTAGAGCACGCTGTTTTCGAAATTTCAAATTTTTATTGGAATTTGGAATTTGGCGAAGTCTCCAGGATATGATCTGATTACAGGAAAAATTCTGAAGGAATTACTAGAGCAAGCAATAACCTTCCTAACCCAACTCTACAAATCTGTGTTCAGAACTAGCTTTGTTCCACCATAGTGGAAGGTTGCACAAATAAAAATGATCCAAAAACCGGGTAAAAATACTGGAGATGCAGTCATACCTCCCCATAAGTCTGCTACCAATCCGTTCCAAAGTCTTGGAATCGTTGTTTATGAAAAGGCTAATGCCTATTATTGTATCAAAACATCTCATTCCTGATCATCAGTTCCGATTTCCGTCAAGATCACGGCACAATTGAACAAATTCATAGACTTGTTGAACAAATAAACGCAGCCTTCAAATCCAAAAAATACTGCACCACGGCTTTTCTAGACATATTACAAGCTTTTGACCTTGTGTGGCACGAGGAGATTTTATATGAAGCAGGAAAAACGCTTCCAATAAATTTTTACACGTTTTCGTATGTTGAAAATCGCAATTTCTTCATGAAACAGGATAATGACCAATGTTATATATTCTTTTCACTGCTGATTTGCCGACAACTGTCAATTGATGATGATCCTGTCACTCAAACTCCAATAATGTTTGAATAAAATATCGTTGTGGCTTGAAAACTGGAAAATTGTGGCGAACGAAACCAAGTCGGTGCAAGTAACATTCACAAAACGGCGCAAAACTTGCCCACCTGTGCAATTAAACACAATAAAAATCTCTCAAGCAAACAATGCGAAGTACCTAGGAATGCATCTGGATAGATGTCTCACATGGAAAACGCACATATTTACGAAGCGCAAAGCTCTAGGTCTTAAACTGAGAAATATCTTCTTGTTACTCGTAATCGTAACAAACAAACTGCTCCTTTACAAGACGATCCTTAAACCCATATGGACCTACTGCATACAACTGTGGGGTACAACTTCGTATGATTGGGAGCGCACCTTGGTATGTTACCAACTTACAACTAAATCGTGATTTACAAGTCCTAAGTTGATGAATTCGCAGTAAACTTTCTCCAGACTAAAACGAAAAACCTCTCAAGATCTCTCAAGATCTGATAATTAAAATTGCGAAACATAAATATGTAAATTTAATAATGTAAAATATGGGTCACCATGGACACTCATCATGCATGTTTGTTTTATTTTTTTTTTTAATTCTATTAATTGTTAAATCTATTGTTAAATGGCCATCATCATTGATTAGCGCATGAGACGCACAAGCGCACTTTTGTATACAATTGAGACAATTCCCATATTGATGCTTCAGAAATATCTCTGATGGCCGCAGCTTCAACGATTTACATCTTGTCTTTTGGTTCAACGCAAAGTATTGACGTGCTTGTTGAGTCTTCCATTAAAATAGATCATCTTTTATCAAGTTCTTGAAGCAAGTTTGATAATTGCTTCCAGTAAAAAGAAAACAAACAAAACTAATTTTTCAAGTTTGACAATTGCCTATCTTCATAATTTAAATTAAATTGCCTCTCGGATACGGCTACCTGTGTTATTCTGACATGCTTCCTATGTTGTTTATGTGTAAAAGCACATAAGATCCATATGTGCACTTGTGAAACCACAAAATCTGTTTTCGCTAGCGAGCACAAGGGCTGGGCATAGCTATTTTAGAGTCATGTCTGTATTTCCATATTTTTTAATATTTGCCAAAGAGCGCTTTTTATTTTAAATAATTTCTTTACATATTCACACATGATATAAACATTTGTTTAAACTAATAAATACATATGTATGTTAACCAAACATTATCTTATGGATAGCTTGGCGATTTATATCACAATAGTTATTACGTGGCTCAAATTCATAGAGGGTCTCAGAAATTTCTTCATTATCGTCAATACTATCCAGATTAATTATTACCTGGTATTAAAATGTGTATGATGCAGGCCACTATTTAGAATCCACAGACAAAAAAACTGCTTTTTGCTTCCATTAAAAATGCGTTGCCGTAATTTTTTTTATATTGCCAAACCATTGCTTCATTTTAGCAATGCAGTGCTCAACCCCAACGCAATAATTGCTGTGTCTTAAATTAAAATCTTTCCGTTGCGCTGCAGTCATAGCGTTAGAATTTGTTCTGTAGGGCGTAATAACTGCCTCCGACAAGGAATACTCATTGGAATTATTATTAGAGGTTCCGCTAATTTAAATTCAGTACCGTCTACATCGGTTCCATTTTCGTCTGATGATCCTAGACAATACATCATAATGACTAATTGGGGTGACACACTAGCTCTGTGGCATATCAGTGAAGTGAGCAATTGAAATTTATGTTTACTACAACGTATTATTTGCCGAAAACTTTAATCATGAAGTTTTTTAATTTTATTATTGCATTTTCTTTGTGTTGGAATTAACAATATGTATTCAAATCTGACTTAATCTACATCTACATATGTAACATACTATATACCATAGTTACTAAGGGTATGTTTAAAAGTTAAAATTTATATAATTTCATTTATACAGAAAGAAAAAATAACAAAACAATTTAAGTTATGCAATTGCATATCCATATAGGTTTTATTATGGCTTTGTATATTAATACTTTATTTTTCATTTGCCATGTTGAGTTCGAAAACCAAACTAATGAGTAGGTATAGTTTTGTTCCTTTTCATACAATTTTGACATAATTTTGAGCAAGCTTATGGGCGTTAAGAAGAAACCTGTGTTTGGGTTTTACCCGGCTTGGGAATCATTATTATCAGTGATATTTTCCAGTCGTCGGGGTAGTATTCGAGCCTACTTATACCATTAAATATGTATGCAAGGAAGATAATGCCGGTTTCAGGTAACATTTTAAGCATTTTGCCTCTTATCAAATCATGACTAGGTGATTTTTTCGGATCAAGTTTCCTAAGCACAGCTTTTACGTCTTTAACTGTTAAGAAAATTCGTCGGTTCGTTTTATACTGTTGTGCCCTATAACGTATGTTTGCTTTCACGTTTTTTTTTATCTTCATTTATGAAGGCTAGTTTTCGGGGACTTTTATTACTATTGATTAGCTTTGGTGTAGAGACTAATGCTGTTAGAACGATGGATTGTTATGTCTTGTTTGCTATGTATTGGTGAATGTGGCTGCAGGTGTGTGGTTATGTATTTTTTTGTAATCCAACCAATTCGTAAGTTTGCTTGATAAGTAGCTTAGCTTATCGTCTAGAACATTGAGCTGCGCTACATTAATTATCAAAGGAGATGATCTGACGATAGTTCACAGCATACTTCAGATTTTAACTGTTCTCTCTTTAGACCTCTGACTATTCCGAAGTATATTAGGTCTGGGGTTTTCAGGCAGTCAGTGAGCCAGTAAGTTGGATGGCCGTGAGGGGATATAGTCCAAGCTACTAATTTGCATTAGTGCACACCATAGCTAGCGGCCTTCAGGAGTTATTAATCTAGATTCCCAATGTGTGTGCTTGACGTTATAATCGCCGGCTACCCAAAAATTGTGAAAACAGAAGTAGTGATTTTGTATCTAGGTGGACATTAAACTGCTGATATAGTAATTTCACCAAACCACTTCTTTAATCGTATGGATGACGCTTGAAGGAATTGTTAGTTGGTGGTTGATTCTCTTTTTTATGAGGATACCAGAACCGCCATGTACTTTTGCCATCAGGATGTTTTGTTTCGTAGAAATGGAAAACATCTACATATGTATGTGAAAATAGATTTTAGTGGTGAGATGAGTTTCTGATACTAACAATATATCAAAATCATTATTATTTAGGAAGGTCTTTACTTATAGCTTGTGCTAACTAATGTTATTTGCACTGCAGTGACAAACTGTTAACTGTTAACATTTACGTGAATAAGTATTATATATATTGTAGCATTTGTGTTTAATTACGCATCATCTCTTTAACCATTTTGTGCATAGTGGACATAAATTGGTTTAGTTTGTTTTTGGTGATCATTTTTTACTATATTCGCATATGTGGCATGTTAATGTGTTGGATAAGAATTTTAGTAGTAGTCATAGGATGAGCTTTATCTATGTATGTTGCCGTTGCTTACTGGTTTCTGTCTTGCTTGAGTTTACGTGGTTCTTTCACAACAATTTTACGATGGAGAAGGTATTTCAAGTAATAAATAAATAGTGTATCTCGCTTACCTTAAGATTGCCGGCAGCTGGTTCAAGTTCTACACGATAAAGTGGTTGTATAACTTTACTTCGATTAAGAATGTTCTTCTAAAGCAGTCTTCACTTCATTGAGATCTATACGCTGTTTGATGCCTTTCAGAACTACCATATAATAAGTCCCTTGAAACTTTTTAGCTGGTAGGTGTAGTACTTTTTTACGGCAGAGTCTAGTTCATTTATAACCTTTCTGTAATTGAATTCGTCGTAGACCTGAAGTTTTGTCTCCTTAATATTTCCCTTTATGATTGGGAATTATTTGAGATTGGCTTCTACGCAGCTGTATCAGAATTTAAAATATATTAGTTAAGCGTGTTTCAGGATTTGCAGAAGATCTTGGGTATTTTGCTCATGCGTAGTTCTTAGCAGACTGAGGACTTCGTTACCTACGTTTGGTAACTAGAATATATCTATCCAATCCTGTTTGTATTTTAGAGGTGTATGTTTCTTTTGTGCTGGAGTTTTTTCTTTTATTACATTTATTTTGTGTGATTTAATTAAATTTAAGAAAAAACCACAAAATTTGTGCATAAGTAGACGAGTTTGAATCCGCGAATGCCGTACACCACAGCAAAAGCGCCACGGATTACTTTGTGTCAGGATTCCGATTTGTATATCTCAATATCTTGCCACAGTGGCTATCTATCTCTTTATCGATGTCCTGTGTGATCACATTCATTCTTTCATTCTCCCTCCTTCTTCCTCTCAACTATCAATCTCCCTTCCATTCAACACAATGCTCTGCATTCATAGGGGTACACCCTGTGTGTTCAATGTAACAATAAAAAAAAAATAAAAAAATAAATAATACTTGATCTTTTGCGAAAGCTGTAAGGAGACTCAAAAAAACACGTCCTTAGCTTATCGCGATAGTAAAATAACTCCACTGAATGTCTCAGTTCCCAGATACCGGGAATGCCTGGTCGTTAAAGTTGAAATTGCGTTGGATTATTTTCGCCAACAATTCTTAAAAAATTATCAAAATAAGGCAACTTTAAAAAGTGGGGCCATGGGGCCTAGATAGCAAAAAAGGAACAAATTGACACAATGGCCATCCTGTATTAAACTGCTAATAAAAGGAAAATAAGGCAACGAATGTTTGAGCCACTGTGGCGCAACTACTTACTTTCGCACCATTTAGGGTACTTTTTATTTTCCTAGATTAAATATTTTTTTTTCTTTATAGTTACAACTAGTTTACCAGTGTTTTTTCCTCTTTCACTTCCATTAATAAAAAATTGAAGAAAACAGCAACAAGCAAGATGGATGATGGAAGTACGACAGAGGAAAATTTTTTACGCGAATACGATACTAGAACATAATACGAAAAAAGAAATGTATTCCTTTACTTACTATTAAATTTCCATATAAATAAAGTACGTTTTAATTTTTGTGTTTTCGGTACCCGTTTTCTTTTTGTATTTGTTTGCGCTTGAAAATGTTCAAGAACGGTTAAAAGTTAAAAATAAAAACTCGTCTAAGAACAAGAAGAAGCTTAATCGCGGGAAACCCCGACCAATTTGCAATAGTTATCGAAAAGAAGGGAGAGCTTACGTATGCAGAAATGCTCCAGAAAGTTAGAAGTGTTCCACAACTATAGCGGAAATAGGGCAAAAGGCCTCGAAAATCAGAAGAACCTTGAAGAACGACTTAATAATTCAACTCAATAAGACAGAAGGAAAAGCCGGTGGATTCAGAAACATCATCGGTGAATCGCTGGGTATGCAGCGGCTGTCAAAACGCTGACATATCACACTACCATTGAATGTAAAGATATCGACTAGATCTCCACGAAAGAAGATATGGTATATGTGAAGCGACAACTCAGGTCGACTTGACGATTGTAAATCTGTCAGATTAGTTAGCTTACGAGAAGCATATGGTGGTACACCAACAGGAACGATAAACCTGTCTGCGGAGCACGCGAAGAAGCGGGAAGAATTAAAATTGACTAGGTAATTTTTCGCATCCGCGAACGAATAACGCTAAGAAAATGCTTCAGATGCCTAGAGTACCGACTAATTAGCGAACCATATTGACTCAAGAAAAACGTTTGTATTAGCTACAAAACCAAAAAGGTAGCGATATGGATATGAAACGAATGAATAAATGGTATATATTTTTATAGTTGCTATGCAGGTCCCAGCTTGACACTGAGCGAGTACCAGAAACTGTTGATTGACGAACGCTGGACATAGTCTCCTCGAAGCTTTTGCACATCGTTGTCGTGAACTCCGGCAGTAAATTTTAGTTTTGTAAAGCAGGATATGGATCCATTTCGGTATCACGCTCACCATAGTTTTTTAGCACTCAGAATAAAGTGGCGAGAGTGAAGACTATACGCACAATGATGACTAGGCAGTACTGTTTAAAATAAGTGAGAAGAAACCCCGTCAGCGAGCTAAAACAACAGGGGTCAGATGGAGAGACACACTTTTCAATAATGACACTTGGTTTAAAACCATATGTGAGGAAGCAGATATATGGTAAACCCATAGGGAACTGCTTACAGAATGGTAATGATGATATTGAAAGGACAAAGGTAGCTACAAATAAATTGCCCGGTAATATATATTAGAGAACATCATAATGACTCTATTTCCTCAACGGCAAGTAATCATGTTCTACGTTGACGTAGAAGAAATCCACCGTTACTACGGAAGCAGTCCTCGAAACATACAAAGAGATAGGAGACAATAAAGCACCGAATGGAGAACCGTATATAGCTCTGCAAACGAAAGTTTTCGTCGAGGTAATCTTAAAATACCTAGAAGAAGGTATATTTCGAGACCGGTGGAAGCTGCAACGGTTAGTGTTGCTACCAAAAGGAAATAAACCTGCAGTGAACCATCTTCATTCCGTCCAATCTACTTGCTAATACAATGCATCAGAAGCTATAGAAGGAATTATATGGCTTAGGGGGCGAAATCCCTACCTTGGATGAATAATAGAAGAATAATTGGTATAATGGTACAAAATATTACAACATCTCGGCAGGTGTCCCACAGGATCGATACTGGGCCCTCCTCTGTGGAATTTTATGTATGACGAAGTATTTAGGCTGCCATGTCCGCCCGGTATGAAAATAGTGGGCTTTGCAGATACCATTGAAACAGTTTCAGTGACGAAACATATACATAAAGTTGAAGCAAAAACAAACGAAACGGTGGCAAAAATTAAACAAACTAAATTCGGCAGGTCTAGAATTAGCCGAAAAAAAATGCGGTACTAATTAGCAGTACTACATGAATCGAAGAATCTGAAATATAATTAGGCAGCCGAAAGCGTCAATAAAATATCTTGGGTTGAATTTTAAAGCTCACCTAGACTACGTAAAAGCAAAGGCGTCTAATTATCAGGCAGAGCTCAGAAGAATGAGCGGGTTTCGACCTATTTCTAGACGCAACGCGCTGGTATGATGCCGATCGACATACTAGCGGAAGAGATCAAGCCAATCTATTAAAAGCATCACAAAACAACATAATCTTGATTTTCAGGTATCACAAGGGAAGAAAAGCTATGCTAACTTCACTAGCCATATAGCAAAATATATATGACAATTCGTCAAAAGGCAGATGGACATAAACACTTGTCCCAAATATTGAATTATAGATAAATAAAAAACATCGAGAACCAAACCCAATTCTTAACGTGCCATGGAGATTACGCAAAGTATCTGCAGAGATTTGGACTTCAAGATTCCAAATTATACCCTAGTTGTAGGGACTAGGAACACGCGTTCACGCGATTTTCGAATGCCAGCGTTTCAGGCCTGCTGACATAAAACTACCAGATCCATCAGATGTAATTGAATATATGATTCAGTTCGAAGAGGAATGGCGTAAAATGAGCGAATTTATAACGAATGTGCAAAATGAGCTAAGAAGAATTGAAAGTTTCAGAGGATAACACTCGATGATAGCCTAATACCTAACAGAGTACTGCGAGGATAGTGGTTTGTTGACAAGGACGATTGTGAGGTTTAGTAATTAGGCGTATAAGTGAGAAGATCCAGTCAGTAGCGAGTCGTGCATGCCAATAGAACGGGTTACTCGATTCCCTGTAGATTCCCCAATCAAAAAAAAAATATATACATTATATGTGCATATATATAATAAGCGTGTGAAGTAGAAAGCACTTGTATTGTGTATATGTTTGGCATTTATTCAGGCATGACAATAAAATACCACATAAAGACCTTATAAATAGACAAAACAACAGCATGAAAATATATCAAGGCATACATGCTGCCTGCTTAGAAAACATGAGAGCACACAAAAATATATTGCCTACTTTTAGGCAGGCAGACAAATCGTTATGTATGTTGTTTACAGCAAAGCCACAGAAGTATTTTTATTTGCTTTTTATTGCATCAATATCATTGCTGGGAAATGTGGTTGTGCGATGCACAATAACACAAACTTATGTACAAATTTATAAACACACATATAGCATTAACACGCACACAAAGTATTTTTGTATATTCCTGCACATGTTGGAAATATGTAGGTATGCTTTTTTTTGAGGTTATCTTTTGAATGCCAAATGCTTTTGACATACTTTCATTTTATATTTGCACATAAACACACACTATCTATAGGTACATACAAATTTTCACATTTTTTATGTACTTTATACCTACACACATCATATCTGCATACATGTGTATATACACATAAATACATACATATAAACATGTAATTGAGCATATGATCCAGTCGGAGGTAGACTAGGCAGAAATAATTGTGCTTATCACGAACGTGCAAAACGATCTTAGGAACGTCTCAGGAGAGAAGACTTGGCGAATAAAGCCTAAAGACTAACCAGCCCCGTGAATAGTTCGGGCTACTGGTATCTTTAAAGATTCCTATCCTAGAGCAAGCAACTAAAAAAAAAAAAAAAATTTCATCCATACAACCATAAATATATGCATATACTTATATATTTATTTAATTAAAAAAATGTACATAAGATGACATCTTTTTCGTACAATAATTATTTTGTAAACAAAGTATTGCTTAATCCCTATGGAGTATTTTGTTTTATACTTAAAAACTAAACAGGTAAAAAGAAAAAAAAATTGGAAAATTGGTTAATTAAGTATTTTTTATTCTAGGTATTATTGGTTAGTGTAATATTGAAAAATTAAGCGCTTAAATTCGCCATTGTCAAGAACACAACTATGATTTGGTAAAAAGTTCCAAAGTCTAATGGTGTTAATGAAAAAGAGCCTTGACGAGTTTATGTATTTGAAGTTAGGAAGATTTCTCGTCATAATTAGCTTATGCAGATAGATGAAATTTCACGAGATATTTCATAAAATTCAAGCCTAATATTCTTCAAGTCGAAATGTAATCAAATTTTTAAAGCCGTAAACATATTGATCGGTATTACTAAAAGCTACTTCAAGCTTATGACGTGATTGAGAATCTAATTTACTATATAAATTGTATTACTAATCTTTTTTAGAATGCTTGCAAACAGAAACAATGGCATTAATGAAGATACTAAACAGAAGGGGTCCTAGAAGTGAACCCCGCAGAACACCAGATTTGGTAGAGGTGTAGCCTAAAAATTTTACTTCCAATTTTAACTCTTTGCATTCTATCTTTTAAGTAGCTACTTATAAGTGTTACAGCACTATTATCGAATCCATACAGGGTTTTAAATTTTTCACATAACGAATGATTAACACAATCAAATGCTTTGGAAAAGATAAGTAAGCACAGCAGACTAACGTGGTCATTATCGTAGGATATAGTTAAGCCTCCCATTATTTTTACCATTGCTGAAGAACAACTATGCCCAGGTCTAAAACCAGATTGAAGTGGTGACAATAGTATATTTTTATGGAAATATGTGGACATTTTTTCAGACTTAAGGTTTTCGCAACTTGCAGTAACGAAAAAATGCAGATATGTTTGAAATCACTGGGTATGGAGACCGTTGCCTTTTCGGCTAATGGAATTATTGTTGTTATTTTCGAAGATTTAGGATAAGTGGAGGTGGTGAAACAATGGTTAATAATTTGTGTAAGCGGACCCAGAATAAACGGCAATATAATTTTAATAAATTTAATTGGGAAGCCAGCTTCGCCAGTTGTATTAGAATTAATTTTCTTAATATATCTATAAAAGTCAGACTCATCAACTACACAAAGAGAAAACACACTATTTAACATGACAAGCTCCAAAGGACAGTATGATTTTTTATCTATGTACACCTTTAACATTACATATAAGGGATTAACTAAACACACATTTCTTTAAATTGTTCCAAAGTACTTCAGTAGGAAGGTCAGTATTCAAATTGGAGTTGAAAAATCTAGATTTAGCCGTTCTTATGACAGAAGTAGCACAATTCCTAGCAGTTTTAAAAGCTATCCAGTTGGCGCTAATAGGCATTCTTTCCCAATTATCATACAACTTTCTTCTAGTCTTAATCGCACGCTGAACATGAATATTAAACCAAGGACATGAGTTATTTTTAACATTTGCAGTTCGTATATGAACATGAGTATTAATAAGATTAGTAACTGAGTTACAAGAATATTCAATTTGTCGTCAACTGATGGAAAAACCAACAATCATTCTATTGGGTAATACTTATAAAAGATACTTGTTCAAACATGAAGATAGAGGAGATATCGAATAAAACAAAAACAAAATAGTCTAACAGACTAGGAAAGGAATTATTAGCAAAACGAGTAGGTGAGACAGTATTGACTACAGATAACCCCACATTGGATAGAAGATCAAACCGTTTTAACATGGTACTCTCAGAGGACAATAGGTTAACATTAAAATCATCTTACTTACTTACTTTTAATGGCACAACAGCCCATGGAGGGCCTAGGCCGAACTTTTCGCATCCACTGATGTTGTGCGTGTTATATTTGTACATGAATGGAAGGGACCTACAGTTTAATGCCGAGTCCGAACGGCGAAGTGAAAAGCTTTTCATAGCAATTTTTACTCTTGTAGGTTTACCATTGTCTGCCAAGAGGTGGTGCCGTGTAGAAAAATAATTGTTTCTACTTTTTGATTTTGCCTGTGCCGAGATTTGAACCCCGGACACTCTGCGTAGCAGTCCAACCACAACCACTACACCACAGCGACCACATTAAAATCATCACAGATTACAAAATGATAATTTGTTTGGATGCGTGTATAACGCAGGAGAGATTGATTATAGAGTACAGTTATCATTAAGATATTCTTTTCAATAAATAACGATACTACCACCCTATTACATAATTTGTTATTTCTAAATAATTTTAAATTGGGTATATTATATTGGAAGTCATTAACGTCATTCTTAAACCTGCTCTCAGAGACACAGATTATGTCAACAAGGCTATTTTTAAATACATGTTCAACGTAGTCCAATTTGTTGCAAGCAGACTTCGTGCTTTAAAATGTACAACTTTCAGTCCACAGTGTTTTTTGGAGAATATATTCATCAAGACCTTATGACTTTCATTAACACCTGAAATAACATCATTTAAATTTTCTTTTTCCCTTAATAACAAATTTAAGCATCTTCTATGCGGTGGTGCTTAAGTAACATAATCATAAACACAATAAAGAAACGCAGAAGTGGGTCAAAACCAATTACCTTTACAAAAACAATATATAATAATAAACAAAAGATAAAGTTAAAGTATTAAAGAGATACACAAAAAAAACGGCAATAAGTCCTAAATTCGAGGTAGAGGCAATGCGATTTACGCTAATTTCGTATGCAACTCTTATTGCGTCTCTCCTGAAACAAAATTCCTCCGCCTCAAATTCTTCATCCTGTAGTGCCCGTCCGCAGGAGAACACGCGAAGAAGATCGGAAGCAAGCCCGTAGTAGTGGGTTAACAAAAAGGATCACCTGCTCAGTTTGTGTGTTATCGTAACCCCTAGATATAAGAAGCAATTTTATATAAAATATAAGTAAGAGTGAAAAATTAATCAAACCAAAATTGGAAAATCGAAAATTTAAGTGAAAATACAAGAAATTTTTCTGATACATTTCAGGAATTACAGAGTCAGATTTACACGTAATAAAGTTACTGACCTTACTAACGAAACAGACCAAGACAACGAAATCCTCAAAGAACACAAACGAGCCCACAGCGACATGTATAAAAAACAAATAATTAATAGTGTAGAAAGGAAATTAAGAATATTAAAAGAAGAATTAATACAAATAAATAACTCTCTACAATGGGCGAAAACAAATGTCGTCAATTCTCTTATATTGTCTGATTTAGAAATAAACTTAACTAAGAAATTTTTTGATGAACAGGGCATCCCGTTCACTAATTTACTAGAAGCATTAGAATTTAGCGAAATCAAAATTGCAACAAATCACTCCACGCTTTTATATATTATATCATTGCCGAGCACAAAGAAAATAAACTGCGATAAACAATATTCAATATGTAAAAATTCAGACATTGTAAACATAACTGATTCAGACTGCATTCCAAAATTGCTGAAGAGTTTACCATTGAAATGCACGACCATAAACAACCAGCACCTGCCATCAGTAGAGGAAATATCAACAAACATATTGCTACTCAACAACCATGATGGACAAATCCAAGTGGACAATAGATCCGTATCGTAAAAAGGAACTTTCCTCCTAAACCATATTAATTCAACAATAATCCTCCTAAATCAAACATACTGGACCAGAGAAATATCGGCGGCCAAACCGCTGCCAGAAACATGACAAACATCTTCCAGGAAATATTATCTCTAGAAATGCTAAGGGAATTGCATATGGCAAACATCGAGGAAATCTCAGGAGTAAAGTACGGATACGGAATGAGTCTAGCAATAAATTTCATCATAGTCACCATAGTTATTGGCTTAATTAGTTACAGAACTTACGTAACCAGAATTAAGAAACTCAAAGTTACTATTGAAAATACTAGTCCCAGCGTACTTCACACGACAGCAAGGACGCAGCCGAATTTAAAGGGGGAAGAGTTAACACCCTGTACGCTGAAGTCGCAAGCCAACGACCGGCACGACCTTCCAGCTAAAATAAATTCAGGTACATCCGCTCCCACCAAATGTGCTGATCGAGCGTCTGGCTCGCGAAAGCGGACACAGCATAATCGGCAACATGTTGCACTTATGCCAATGCAAGTAGCGCTCCTGGATATTTTCGTCGCCAACATTATTTTAAGCTTAACTTTGTATGATTAGTCTTAGTTTGATCTTCAATCAATAAAGAGCTTAAGCTCTAAAAAATTATTTTTTTTAGAAAAATAAATAATTAATTATTGAACTTGTACTCGTAAATTCTGCCGAAATATCAAAGCACAGGTGCAATCAAAGATCTTAATAATATAATATAAAAAGATGTCTAACTCCATACATTTATTTGGCCGCATAAAAATTAATGTTAATGCAAAAAGAGAAAATATTATTTAAATGCAAAAGAGTGAAGAAACCGAGAGAGTCAAAAATGCAGTAAAGAGAGGAAAGAGCAAGAGCAAACAAAAATTTTCTGTTTCTTAGGCCATGGTTATGTTGGTGTTCGCTGTTTGGCGAACACATCACATTTCTCTCTCGTGCTCGGTCTGGTGGTTACATTGAGTTCGTTGCACAGTTGCTTTTGGTCGTTTTCTTAATACTATTTTGTGCGCATTGGCAACACTAAGTGGTATACAAACAAACTTTAAACACTTTTATGAAGAAGGAGAATGAAGTCAATAAATTGCAGTGATGCAAGACCATTTGCATCGCGCCGTGAATACCGCTAATATCATGTCGTGCAGCGGTTCTTATAATAACGACATTTTTTATATTTTTTTAAATTTAGGCAAAATGATTTACACAAATACGAATTTTCTGTGTAAGCGAATAAGGGAGAGGACAGCATTGAAAACATTTTTAATTTTTTTTAGTATAAAAAAATTAATTATTTTGTTTTTCATTTAAAAGTTATATTTTATTTAGACTCAACAAAACACGTCTACTCCCGTCTCGAATAATGTTAAAAACGATGTTAGTGAAACGATTCAAATTATTAAATTCAAGTATGTATTTATTATAGTTATTATAATAAAGAACAATTTAATAGTAAAAGTCAATGTTCAAAAACGATTTTAAACTATATTGAGAAAGAGAGGTTTAGATTTTAAATTAAAATAGTTCTACTGATCATCACGCCAACGTCCACGTCTATTATCCACGGTTGTCGGTTTTCAACTACTTCAGTTATGGATGTGACAAACTTCTGCACATTTGAGATAGATGTTACACTGACAGATGTTACACCGTTGTTTTCAGATTCTTTGTTCCACTATGCGTCATCATCGTCTTCAGATAGTACGTCGTCTACCCATAGTTTCATCTTATCAGCACTGGTGTTTGTCGTCTTTGGTCTTTCATGTTCGCCAACATTCTGCACATTATATTGGTTAAAACTTTTATCTGGTATGGCACGATATGGTCCAAGAAATTTAGGACGAATCTGTTCCAAATTGTACTGGCTCAATTGACACATTTTACTGCTGGTTGTCGCCTTTACCATGTTGTATTGTTTTGAATTTTCAGCTTCGACATTCTCTATCGCTTGTTTGTCGTGAGCGCGGCTATTCCAATCTTGCGTCATCGTGCTGCTTAAAAATTTCGTCTTCAATTATTTGCAATAGCCGAGAGTCTTTTCCTGTATTCATCTCAATTCCGATCATCAGCTGAAAAGGTGTCGTTTTTATGGAACGTTATGTTGCGTTTATTACTCTCTGGAGCGGCTATATATTCTGAAACCATTTTTTAGATGTTCCATCGAAAATTTCACCAGCGAAGATATTACCGTAGAATGGAGACGTTCCACCTGGCCGTTTCCAGGAGCTACACCAACTGTCACGAAATGTAGTTTCACAGCGTCATCCTTACAATAGGCTTGGAAATTACTAGATGTGATGGCGCCCACTTTATCCGAAACAACATTGTGTGGATAACCAAATGTTTCTGCAATAATATCCATCTTCTGTACCAATTCATCAGATCCAAGGCCTTTAGTTGCAAAGAGCCAGCAGAACTTCGTAAAACCATCTATGAAAGCCATTTTTTCGTGTCATGCATGGGCCCCAGATGGTCGATATTAAAAATTGCAAGAGGCGTATCGCCCTTCGGTATTGGTTGCAGTAGACTATCTGCCTTCCCACGTTTTCTGTCAGCTAGGATGCATTTCACGCATTTCAGAAGACATCTTTCAATACGTCTGTCAAGATCAGATGTTATACTGCTTCATATTGGTTCCTGCTTGATGTTTTACCCAATAATCGAACTCCTCAAAAAAAAAGAAGCGGCATCCTGGCCACTCTTGCTGTAAGATACCGTTTCTTCGTAGTACTTTCGAAATCTTTGCAGTCAGATACCAACTAAACCTCTGCCCGATTAAATAAATTCTAAACTTCTTCACAGCTTCAATTACTGCCAACACCTCTAACTGCTTATATAAAACATAACAATACTGCACCATAGCCTAGTATGCTTGCCTCTGTATGCAGTTCGGTAGTAGCGCCATATTTAAATATCTTGAACACTAATTTTGTTAACAACGCATTTTTTTAATCGTTTAGAGCTGCTAGTTTACCATGAGTAATTACAAGTCGCCCTCCCTTTTTTACTAATTGCGTCAACGATTTTGTTCTTATAGCGATGTACTTTCTAAAGTATCTAGCCAGACCTAAAAAGCTTGGTAATTGCTTTATTGTAGTCGGAATATTGATTACAGTTTTTGTCTTAGTGCTTGTTGTAGCTACCGTCCCCTTACAGATACAAAGGCCAAGAAACTCTTATTGAAGAACATGACACTTCTTCCAATTTATGTTTAAGCCATTCGCCGCCACCACATCGTGGGTTCTCTGCAATTTTGCTCAGACATTCTTTAATGGTCCTTGATGGCACCACAATATTATCAATATAAATTATTGTAATGTCTTCCCGAATAAGATCTTTAAAAATATGATTTATGTATTTTTGAAAAGTGCTCGGTGAATTACGAATGGTGACGAACGCAGTAAACTTCCTACCACTCTCCTCAACAGTGACGTGGAAGAAGCCATTTTCCAAGTCTAACGTCGTAAAATAAAATGAATTCTGAAGACGGTCTACTTATTTGATCTTTTAATACCGGTAGCGGGAACCTGTTCTTGTGTATATTCTTATTAAACGGTCTGTAATCTGTGCATAGCCTATGCGTTCTGTCTTTTTTCTTGATCAGCATAGCATTGAGTAGCGTAATCGGATATACCTTCTCGTATAATACCATCTCACAGCCACTGCTCTATCTGATTATCAATTATTTTTCGTTGGACCGGTGGAAATCGTCTTAGTGGTTGGTAAACCGGTTCGTTGTCAATTGGTACAATTTTCATCATAACAGGTGATAGCCGCGGCTTCACTGGTGTGTAATTTACTAAAAAAATTTTATGGCATTACGTAAATGGGCACCAGGAAGACTTGCGAATTCGAAATGGTACTGGTTATTTTTAAATACATCATTGTCAAACTTAGAAAACAATTTGCCTCCTTGTTCAGATACAGATTCTTCTTCACTTCCTGAAATGCTTACTTCTCCTCGAACGATCTATACTACGGCCTTGTCAACTCATACCAATTATAACATCAGGGCTGATGAAGCTACTATTCACTATACAAAATTCAATGTTGGCTCTACAAAACACCTCAGTAGCAATGTTTGCACCAATTCCAATTAATGAGAGACGAGAATTCTTTAAGAAATAATGTATATCTTATCTTATTGGCACTTCTTTAAGGACATCGCTTTCAGTGTCAATCAAACCACAAAGCTTAACGCCGTTCACTACGACTGGGCGCATTATATTAGCCTTCTGCACTAAATTTGTTTCGGCTGCTTGTCGCCAAAGTTATTACAGTCGAAGCATTATGGACCTTTAGATTTTTCCGGACAAGAGTGGTATCCATGTTTCCATGATCGGCAATTAAAACAGTAACGCGCCCTAGTGATGCTGCTTCTTCTTATGTTTTTAGTCGGATTCGAAACAGGAACGTTACGATTAGTTTTATTAGTGTTAAAAGAGTTACTTTCGCATTTGTTTATATATTATATTTTTCCTCAGGATAAAAAATAAGTGACGATTCGTAGACGAATTTTTCTCTAAGTTCCGATATCATGTTTGAGCCATATAAAATTGTCTTGTTCGCGATTGAGTCTTTAATGCCGTCAGTTACATAGCGGAATACCAAAACATTATCTACATTTATCTGACCGCTGTGCGTTGGACTTTTACGCAATGTTCGGGGTTTGAATCTCGACACAGCCAATAACAAACCTACAAGAGTAAAAATTACCTTTGAAAAACTTTTCACTTCGCCGTTATGATTCGACATAAAACTGTAGGTCCCTTCCATTCATGTATAAATATAACTCTCACAACATGAGTGGATGCGAAAAGCTCGGCCTTTGGCGCTACACGCGGTCATATTGATCGACAATCGCGGTCGACATTGATAAACTAAAAATTTAATTTTGGTAAAGGCATAATACTTGCCACAATGGCTGTCTATCACTTTATCGGTGTCCTCTGATTGCATTCCCTCTCTCATTTACCCATCTATCAACCTTCCTTCCAATCAACACAACGCCATGTGTTGAATATATCAAGAAAAAAAAAAATAGTAATAAAAAAATATGTTAGAGGAATTCCCCGCTATTCTTCCTTGCCTCCCGCAACTTCTTGTGTACTTCACAACTTGAAACTTTCTTCAGTTACGCGTTTTTAAGTTGGTGATACGATATTGGTTTGGCTTCACACTAGATAAAAAGTTTGGCGGCACCTAAGAGGTATTTATTGCAAAATACGAACCAATCCACATTTTAACATTTACGGAGTTTTCGCCGTAGTATTTACGCACGATATTTTCGACATCGGTAAATTTAAATTTCATATTGGAATCTTCCAAATCCACAATCCAAATATTATTATTTTTGCTACCCATATTGATTTTAACATGGTCGAGAGATCACGCTAGTTAATCGAGCAAAGCTTGACTGTACTTCTGTAAAGCCAGTTCAAAACTTTTTTTAATATAATGTTCCCGTTGTTTCTTTTCTGAGATGATATCAAGGTACAGTACCTGCTCACGCTATTAGAAAGTTAAAGTTAATACCTACAGTACTTTCAAGAAGAAAGCAATCGGCTTTTACGCATGAAATAATTTGAATATCAAGTAGGCCTTGATTTTCAAAAAACTTGATTTCATACGCTTTCGGCTCAAGAGCATATTTAAGAAATGAGTTCCGTATACGCGAAACGTTGTGAAGCAGTCTTTCTTTGTTCCCATCCAAAAGGTCCCTAGATGTCCCACTTGAGTGCTTCGAAGTACTTAAAAAAGTCAAAGGCGTTTGTCCAGCATTGGAACCAACACTTTTTGGTGCACAAAAATGTGGACGACTTGCCAAATCGCGGCATTTGCAGAGCTACCTCGAAACAGGAGGATTTGGTTATAAAGAGGATTTTCGAAACTAATCCAGCCATATCCTTGAAAGCAGCTAAACAAAATTGGCTCGAAAGGGCATACAAAAGGGCAAATGTCTCTTTAAATACAATAAGAAACCGTTTGAGAGAGTTTCAGATCCAATTTCGAGCAACGACGTTAAAACCCTTACTAACTGCAAAGCAAATAAAAAACGCCAAAAGCGGGCAACTGAATATGTGGATGACGATTGGAGCCAAGTGGTGTTCACAGACGATGGTAAAGATGGTAAGATACTCCAGCTATCAGTGAAACATCCAGGAATGGTTCATGTTTGGAGATGCTTCACAAAACAAGGATTTGGCAAATTAATCATGTTCACAAGGAATTTGGATGCCAACTTCATGACCACGATATACCGTCGTGGACTTCTGCCATCAACGGATATGTGGTTTGGCAGGAAACCAAGATTGGGTTCTTCAAGAGGACAAGGACCCAAAACATGGCAGTCGCTTGTGTTGCAGTTGGAAAGAGGAAAACGGCATAACTTCATCGGGTTGGACCTTACAGGCGCCAGATGCGAATCCGTTCGAAAATGTTTGGGCTCTTATGAAGTTAAAACTACGTGGAAAAAAGATACGTACAATAAATCATTTGAAACGGCTTCTTAGGGTAATATGGCGAAGTTTAACACGGTCATACGCTGAAAAATTAGTCGATAGCATTCATTTCCGTTGTAATGAAATTACAAAGAATGGTGGCGACTGGACCCGTTTCGAAATTAAATGAAATTATTTTAGTATTTTTTTTTTGTTATATGTAGCGCTTATGTACAAAGCGGTTTATTATATTTTATTTTGCGATCTTTAAGTTCTATATTATTTTGTCTCTCCCTTTTGCACTTTGCTCTCTTTTATAATAAAACGTTTGTTTCACTGTGATCCCGATTGAGCTCCCAAATGTGGGATATTTCATGTTAGTGAAACGATTCAAATTATAAAATTCAAGTAGTTATTATAATTATTATAATAAAAGACAATTTAATAGTAAAAGTCGACAATGTTCAAAAAGGATTTTAAATTATATTGAGAAAGAGAGGTTTAGATTTTAAATTAAATGACATACTGATCACCACGTCAACGTCCACGGCTTTCAACTACTTCTGTTATGGTTGTGAGAAACTTCACCACATCCCACATACATACCTATCTACATATGTACATACATACATACCAGAGATTTCCATTGAATGTTTCGTCTTTCTTTTCTGTTCTTATAATAAATGTTTCGTTATGCTTTTTTTCGACAACCAGAATTTTGTGTGGTGTTATCGTGCTTGTTGCTTGTGATATTTTGCACCGTCTATCAGCACACTATGTGTTTCGTTCCACCATTAGCGTTTATTTCGCTGCATTCACTACAATTGCATACTCTGTAACCGTAGTAGTAACCGTAGTAGTAACCGTTGAAAGCAGCCTACGCCTGTTCTTCCGTGGACCTCCGATATTCGGCATGATGCGCCTTAGTGCGCTGTTTACTTTTGCTGCCTTTTCACTGGCGACTTTTAAATACTCCTTGAATGTCATTCTCGGGTCTATAAGTACTCCTAGAGCGAGTCAAAATGTTTAGCTATTGATTATTGTATCCTCGAGAGGATCCGTCATACATTATATACATCCACAGTGTTGGTCCGAGCACTGAACCCTGCTGAACCCCTCCTTTGATCTGGTACAGCTTCACCCTGTTTTACCCTGTTTTCTAAGTAGTACAAATCCTTTTAATTCACTCATAATCTGAGTCCAGTTCGCCAAGTTGAAAGCGTTTTTAATATCCAAAGTCGCGACTGCGCAGTACTTTTTCTTGCCCTGTCTCTATTGTTTGCCACTGTTAGTTTCGCGTGCTATGTTCATTATCACTTGTATTTCATTAACGGTGGATCACCCTTTTCTGAAGCCGAATTAATGTGCTGAGAGCTCTCCCTGCTGTTCAAGTGACTTCTGAAGCCTGTTTGCTATGATGTGTTCCAGAATGTTTCCAATTGTATTCAGAATACATAGTTGGCGGTGCCATGCAGGTTGATACAGTAGCTTCCCCGCCTTTAGTAGAAGCACCAAAGGCGGTCATTTCCATGGGTCTGGGAAGACGGCTTCCTTCAAGTACGTGTCAAATAAATTCGCCTAGAAACTGTCCTCCGGTTTCGAATATAAACTGTCTTGAGTGTCACATTGGGAATGCAGTCTAATCCTGAAGGCTTATTGTCAGCAATCCTTCTTAGGGTTGAAAGTACCGCACTGGCAGTAACGACTGGTACTTGCGCGGACTTGTGCTGTTCCCGAGCGAGTTTCTCTTGGTGTGGGAAGAGAGTTGTAAGCACTTTCCGCATCAGTGCTCTTTGGCCTTTGGCCTTTTTTATTACTGTATTGTACCCAAACCCTGCGTTTTTTAAGCACAGTTCTGCAAGTCATATAATCGAACAGCAGGACTTCCCATGTGTGTTGAGAGCGAGCCCTCTGCGCTTTTCTACGTGCTTGATGGCATATATTGCTCATATCATTCCACGAGTACAATGGCTTCCTGGTGAGCCTTGTACGATGTCTGGACAGCGCTGCGTCACTTGCATCCTCAAGTGCTCCGGTGATATGGGTTGGCATATGAGCAGCTGATTCGACATGGACCGTAGTGTCGCACTAAACAAGATTGAATAGTTCAGCGTCGAACTCGTTGTTCTTCCCTCCTTTCTGCTGCGCCTGGATCCGAATTTCGAGGGTTGCAATTTTGGTAACAATGTCGATGATGATGGATTTGTGCCCTTCACTATGCGTATATGTGTTGCTTGCCCACCATTTGACAGAGCGCGCAACCACTTTGTGTGCGAAGGTGAGGTCTATTATGGACCTATCTCTACCCGGATCGAAGGTATATGTCTCGAAATCATTTAACAGTTCCAACTCTAAGGGCACAAGGTTCTCGAGGAGTATACTGCCTCGTTGGTTGGTGGGAGCGCTACCGAATGTTGTAGACCATGCATTAAAATCACCTCTTATCAAAAGTGGGTGGTTTCCACGCACTTCTTCCACCAACGCTGTCATCATAGCCCTCAAATGCTTCAACGATCATACTAGGTGGAACGTAGCAGCTGAAAAAGTAGATGTCACATAACTTGATCCATATGAAGCCGTCTTTTAAGGTTGTCATTCTTTCTTGCAGAGTAGCGTTTCCTAGCGCCCAAATAGCTGCCCTGTTTGCCAAGCCCGATACCCAGCAATGTATATTCAAATTGGCATACTGCTCCGAGAGTAACACCACGTCGAAGCTATGTTCCATTGTTTTTGTCGCCGAAGATCTTGTGCCGTCTTGCAGTGGTTGAGGTTGAGCTATATTATTTGCATGATCTCAAATCGTTTCGCACCTTTTAAAGCAAAGGGCATTTAGAGCTCCTTGATGTGCTCCTTTGCAAATAGCTAATTTTTCCTTGTTTGTGCAGGCTGCCACGAGGTGTCCACTTTCTCCACATTTCCTTCAGAGCTTTGTTCTATCTATATCATCGGTGCAGCGTTGTGCAATATGAAAATAGCCGCAGCACTTAAAACAGTAATTGGGGGTTTAACTTCCGTTATCTTGCTTAGCATCCAGCCGTTGGGTACTTATTGCGATTTTATCATAATTTTCGCGACGTCCACGGGTAGGCTGATGAGAACTATCTGAGTACCGTCGTGCATTGAGTAAGGATTGCTTCTTCAGGGGTGATTTTGGCTGTTACCTTGGCTGTCTCCTTAAGAACCTGTACTATTGCCGCCTGATATGTAGCTGTTTGGTTGTCTGGGTTGGAAATGAGTGCTAAGTATATTGTAGAAAAATGTTGTAAAGTGAAAATTATTAGGGATCGAATTTCATACTTAAATGTACATAATGTACATGTGTAAGACACCTGGAATAAATTTCAGCCCGATATCTCAATTCTACTGTGTTTTATTTAAAAACAAATCTGTGTTCCTATTGAAACACCCTTTTGGAAAAAAGATTGATAGGTGGGAGGAATAAGGAGGGAGAATGAGAGAGGGAATGCAATCACACAGGACACCGAGAAAGAGACAGCCATTGTGCCAAGTGCCAAGGTATAAGCTTTACCACAATGAATTTCAGTTTATCAGTGTCGACTATGACCACATGTAGGCAGAGCTTTTCGCATCCACTCATGTTGAGCGTGTTATATTTGAGCATGAAGTTAGCAGGGATGTAAATCAACACAATTTTGCAGTATTGTTCGGTTCACGGTCTCTCCAGTTATTCCGCATCTTCAGACTACTGGTTCGGTTCAAAAATGGTTTGCTTTAAAAAACTCCTAAAAATTTTATTTCATAAAGACTCGTTTGGTAGATTTGTGCACAATTGCTTAGATTAATACTTACTTAAGGAAATCCTCTTCTGCGTGTTCCCCCACCGTTGTTCGAATAAAACACCCTTCTAGCCGGAGCTCTTTCTTCCCTTCGCTTAACATGACACAGCCAGCGAAATCGCTGTATTTTTATACGCTTGACTATGTCAGTATCGACGTACAGCTTATATAGCTCATCGTTCCATCTTTTTCGATACACGTCGTCCACGTATACTGGACCGTATATCTTTCGGAATATCTTCCTCTCGAACGCTCCTAACAGCCTCTCGTCATTGATGGTCAATGTCCACGTCTCTGCGCCATATATTAGGACGGGAATCATAAGAGACTTATAGAGCGTTATTGCCTACTGAGCCCTTGCTTAGATTGTATTTGTACATACAAGAAATACCATACCGTAGCCAGGAATTGAACCCTTGCAATGAAACGATGAAATAGCTCAGCTCTGAAATTGAGCCCATGGAATCTAAAATTCCATTAAAATTTTCTGATAATATTAGAAAAACAGGATGTTTGTACATAAAAGTAAGATGTGGGACATGTTTTATTTAAAAAAAATTTATTGTTAAAAATAAATCTATTATTTGGACTTAATTTTTTGGTCGCTGTGGCGTAGTGGCAGTGCAGTGGACTGCTACGTCGAGTGTCCGGCGTTCGAATCTCGTCACAGACAAAATCGAAATCCCGTCCATTCATGTACAAATATAACACGCACAACATGAATGGATAAGAAAAGCTCGACCTAGGCCCTCCATGGGCTGCATGCACATAGTATGTATTATGTAGGTTTTGCATACACATGCAAAGGGATGGACTCCATCGGAGGTAGTCTGAACCCAAATTATTACTAATTACGTCTCGTAATGACCGAGGCAGCCTATGCTTGTGTTCTCCTCTATGCAAATATGGTAAAACCAATTGTCTTACCAGCTTTTGTGAACAGTCTCCCCTTGAGCTGTTATCAAAATCCTTTGAAGATTGAAAAATAACGTTAGCATTCACAGCACTAACATCCTAAATTCTATAAAATATGGGTAATGGCCAGCGGTGTGTACGTCGACCGCATGAATACCCCATTTATTATCAAGTGGATGAGCTTTTCCTCCTCCTTTTATTTCATTATAATCAGCTATCATTGCAGGTTTCCCTGTAAGTTGGTTAAATTGTTTTTAGTCATTCATGGAGGATAATTTTTTAGGATAATCAGGTAGGATATAATTTTTTACATATTTGGTAAAACCATATATGCAAGATCCCAATGGTCTAGTGTTTTTTGGCTGAAATTTCAGTGGAATCTCACTTTTGTTCTTTTTTAGCGCACCTAAATAAGTTATTTGTCTTGTTTTTAATTCTTCTACTAGCTGGAGTGCTGAATACCAGTTGTCAGCAGTAATATTTCTGCTACATCCTTCCAATGTTTTACACATCCTTCGCACTGATTGTGTTGGTACTTCAAGTCGTTTTCCTTCATTTTTTAAACCAACTCCATCAAAATTGTTGCCAAATACATTGTGTGCGTTCATCTGTCAAGGACATTATTTTAATACCCCATTTTGCGAGCTTATTTGGCATATAAATCTTGAACTTCCCTCTATCTCGAAACAGTATTACCATTTCATCAATGCAAGCATGAGTACCAATTGAATATTATTCTACAAATTTGTTGAACATTTCGGAAACTGCAGCTAACAATCGTTGTTGTCTATAAAAGAGATATAAAATCTAAGGTAACTAAGAATACAAAGGAATCGTGCACCCGGAGATTGTAGATCTAAATGTTTCTATCCTCTTTCTATATGTTGTCCTTGTGCTTCGACTTCAATGCAGATGTATATATCAAGATACCAAAAAGTGACCTCAAGTTATTTGATTTTATCAAGATATTTCGCTTCCGTTTTTTCTGACAGATCAAATTTAGCTTTTAATTTTGTATTTGTATGCTCTAAAATCATGTTTTCAATATCGCTATAAAAATTTTTAACCAATATCCTAAATCTTTTTTCCGTTTTTTTTTTTGTCACTGGTAGATGCACAATGTTGTGAAGAGAAGTTTTTAATCAGTGTGTTGGTTCTAATGCTGTACACTTAAACCCTTTAATTCATTACATATCTTCAAAATGACTTTCTTCTTCACCTTTGCCCTCAATTTCGTCAACAACTTCGTCATCGTCTTCAATAAATTGTGCTACTTATTACTAAATCACTGAGTGTTTTTAAATTTGACATGATCTGCAAACATAAAATATTAAATAATTTTATACCAAAATAAAACGGGCGAGTGGTAAAAATATTAGCCGAATTCACGATCTGTAGTTTTTGTAGTAATTTTGGTAAAATATATAAAATTTCACATCAGATCGTGAACGACCTCGTTGTAAATACTTAGTATTTGCAAAAACAATTTATTTCAGCTGATTAGAGATGTGCCGATGAACACCAATTTGAACAACTGTATTTAAGTGTCCCTTTGTAAGAATTGACGAAAATAAAATAAAATTAAAATACTTGCCATGAGTGGAAGAATTTATCGATAGTAGAATCTATAAAGTGAGATCACTATCAAGA
The DNA here is from genome assembly GCA_958295655.1 of Palloptera scutellata. Taxonomy (NCBI): domain Eukaryota; kingdom Metazoa; phylum Arthropoda; class Insecta; order Diptera; family Pallopteridae; genus Palloptera; species Palloptera scutellata. The sequence goes on along the minus strand of OY282452.1, from coordinate 38,818,918 downwards.
AAATACAGAATACTACGCAATGTTACAATAGGGTGTTGCGATTGTAAATTTGGTAAATACAAATTGACTACAGCAGCTACACACTTGACTACGAATTGCCGTCGGCTTCAATTTTCGCCGTGTATTCAGCTACTTGATTACATTGAAAGCGACAGCAGCAGCAGCAGACACAAGCAGTTCTCTTCACCCTCTCTCCTCCCTATTCTTCCACTTGTTGCTGGTCTACACCAATAAAAAACTACTCTTCCGCTGACTTTCTTTAATTAAAATTCCTACACTCTTCCCCCTACTGGCAAATGCAAAAGTTATACAATTGTTATTACATTTGGTACATATATTGTGGACTATTTATAATTTGGGATAATCCTTCCGGTTAATTGTGAAACACATATTCATTCAAATTACTTCCTCGGCTGGCCTCGCAAACGATCCAAACGATCAACCCAAATTTTTCAGTACATTTTCAACTGTATGGAGATGTTCTTGACCGATGGCAGCACAATTTCGTCCCTAATGTTTAGCGTTACACTTAATTTTTACGGCTCCCATTAATAATAGTCCAACGGAGTCAAGTCATAATTGCGTGGTGCACATCATCAAAACTACTAATAACGCGATTTTCAAACTTCCCACGCAAAAGAGGTTGCGGATGGTCATGTGGCTTCAGCTGTTGTACCAATTGAAGTTTGTACGGCTTCATACCGAGGTCTTGGTGCAAAATTCGCAACAAAGAAGTACGTGAAAAGTATAATTAATGAGAACGATGGCGAGTTGATGAGGTTGATTCTTCTCGAACATTCAGAGCAACAGCAGCAATTTTTTGGTTGTGTTTGCGCTGTAGAAGTACGAGAACGTGTTATTTTATCCGATAAATGTCCTATTTCACTCACACGTTTCACAAATTTATGTACTAATTGTATGGAAGGAGCTTCTTTTCTAAGTTGCCACACTCAAAATAACCAGTAGTTCAAAATCCAAATGTTAGATAGACCAGCTTTTATAAATAAAAGTAATGCTAAATTTAAACCTATCCAGCATATATTACATAACTACCATAACAAAACATTAGAAAGAAGCTCCCTTTTTGCTGTTGCGACATTTTTCTTTATATTTCTACATGAGGGGCCTACAGTTTTCTAAGCCGAATCCGAACGGCGAAATGAAAAGCTTTCTATAGGCCATTTTTACTCTTGTAGGTTCGCCATTGCCTGTCAAGAGGTGGTGTCGTGTAGAAAAAAGTTTTTTTTCTACTTTATGATTTTGCGTTGTGCCGAGATTTGAACCCAGGACACTCTGCGTGGCAGGCTAACTCACTACTAGCTACACCACAGCGACCACTCTTGTTCTACTACTACCATATTGTATTTTCTAGTATAGTTCAGTGTTTTTTTTGTTGTAGTTCAGGTTTTCTTAGAACATATTTTAAAGTATTTGGAATAAGTTCTCGTCATTTATATTAGGCATACTGTTGTATGGACGCTTCTTTGTGGCCTGCACTCTTGGATAATGCCACACGCTTAATGCTCACCGTTACGGCAGCGATAACATAAATTTTTTCCGCTTTCGGGTTTTCCATGATATTTAACTGAAAAGGCTCAACAAGATTTATCATTCTCAGTTCAAAAATGCTGCTGGAATAAGAATCAAGAAACTGATCTTTATACATTAGACCTTATAAAGTAACAGTGACCAAACCAGAATTGAATTAATATCTGCACTTAGAAACAGCTTTATTCTACCGGATTTCATATTTGTAAGATAAAGTTACTTCATGCCGTTTCAAATCATTAAATTTATCAGTGAACCGCACAAAATTCAGTAATTAGTTTTAAATTTATCATCAATTTGCAAGAAAACTTTATTTTTATGAAAGTTCCCATTTTGTACGACAGAAATTTAGAAGTGTGGATCTTTCAGCTTGACTTAAAAATATTGCGGCCTTAAAAAAAACAAATAGAAAATAATTTATTATTTAAGTTGTAGAAATTTATAATTTTTCTACATATTAGTAGGATTCTTGTCAGCATTAAAATGAGTTAATACCAAAAGTAGCTCTAGTTCAGAAGTTTAGTTTAACCATAATATTTATTTATTTATGAAAAAGTTAAACAAAATCTACTTGGTACAAAATTTATAAGTATATCTTTCTTTTTTCCTTTAGTTTTTGTTAATTAAAATTAAAATCATGAAAATCTTTGCCATCGTAGAAAAGTGCAGCGCTTGAAATAAAACGTAACCTTTTCACTTCATTACCCTCATCGTCGCTAATGGTACTAGTAGCATCTACTGTTGATGGTGGTGTTCCTGGTGGTGTTCCTGGTGGTTCACCATTTCCCGCTTGACACACAGATGGCGGCGGTATGATTTTCGCTACTCTGTTCCAAGTAGGTTCTGCCGATGTTGCAACCGGTACTCTTACAGATGTTCGTTGTAGCTCGGTGTCTAGCGGTGATGCTTGTAATAATTTCGCACGTTCTTTACGTTTTTCACGATTTTCCAAACAGCCTTTCAAAATAAAATGTAAAATGATATATAAACTGAGCAGAATGCAAGCAAGACATATTGCCAGCCAAAATCGATTGACTAATACTGACGGTTTGACAATAAACCAAATAAACGGAAAGAAGATAAACCAATATACGCAAAAGACAAGAAATAATATCAGTTGTTGGAAAGTGCAACGTTTAGAAATGATTGACATGTTCCTTTTTCTTTTTAAATTAAAGATTAGCGCTCAGTTTCCAAGTTTCCAAATTTTTAAGATTTTATATTCCGACCGCTTCGTTCGCGTTTCCGTACTAAATTGTGTAAGTATTTTAGAATCTCATGAAAGCTTTACTTTCTGTATTCTTCTGAAATTTTGGAATTTCATTTCATTCCAATTTGTTGATTTCAATTTTATTTACGCACGGTTTTTATATTCTCTGATAAAATTCTCTTTCTACTAACCTTCACATCTAGCAATCAAGCAGCAACATTGGTTAAGTAAGCGATAAGACTTATGAGTTGAAAACTGGTTTTTTGTTTACGCTGTTGTGAAAATCTCTCAAAGTTAATCAGAATCATATTTTTTATACTCGGTCTCTTATATAGTCTCAGCTTATGTATGTAGTAGGTACATACTAAAATATGTCCATGAAGCAATATTCATTTGTTTTGAGTGAAGAAATAATATATGGTTATGCAATCAAAGATATATGATGTTAGTTTACTTTGGCTTATAATAAAGGCTCTTGTATTATACGCCAAAGTAAATTTCCATCATATACATCTCTTACGGTGTATTTACATCTTTGTTTTTTACGAATCCCAACTGACCCTCCTCCCGCCCAACACGACCGAGGGGCGCATCAACATAACGTATGGATCGGTGACCGACGCAACCGCTTTACACGAAAATATGTAATGAGCCGCGTATATCCAAATACTTAGGCATTCTTTACAACTACAGATATAACATCATCAGCTGTTTATTAATTTAATATGATAAGTAAGTTTGTTTTGATGTGTCCCAGAGAATCGGTAAATACGAAGATGATGAAATGAAATTTAAAAGCTTTACAAGAAATGTTATATTCAGCATTTCACATTCAATGTCGGTAGATTAATAAGTTTTAATCGATGTTCATACGGTGGAAGCTTCAAAAGAGTATTCCAACAAAAACTCCTCAGTGCAAAAATAAGAAATTGTTTTTGAACCGACTCAATTTTACTTGTGTAGTAATTTGCAATTTCGAATAACAGATGGCAAATCATTGATAAACAGAAGAAATTTATTCCAGGTCAGGTCAGGTAGTTTTTTGGATCCACACGAGGAATGCGGAAAACCCTCTCTGGGACTGGCCTAGGTTTATAAACAAACACTTTCACAATTCACAACGATTTTGTCAAACAGCTCCAGCCGGAATACTAATTTTAAAAGAGGATGATGACGGAAATCTGCTGACAGATTTCCAGAGCATGATGAGATTATGGGGGGAGCACTTTTCGCAGCTGCTTAATGGCGATAACGGTAATAATCCCGCCACTGCGGAATCTAGTCCGAAAACCCCAATCACTGACGGCGTTGAAGTACCGCCGCCTGACTATGAGGAGGTCTTAACAGCCATTGCTCGGATGAAAAATAATAAGGCTGCAGGTGCAGATGGCCTACCTGCTGATTTGTTTAAGAACGGAGGCGAAGAGCTAAAAAAAACCCATGCATGAGCTTCTATGCAGAATATGGTCGGATGAAAGCATGCCAAGTGATTGGAACCTCAGCGTACTAATCCATAAGAAAGGTGATTCCACGATCTGCGCCAATTACCGTGGGATAAGCCTTCTTAATATTGCATATAAGGTTCTATCGAGCGTACTGTGCGAAAGACTGAAGCCCATCGTCAACAAACTGATTGGACCTTATCAGTGTGGCTTCAGGCCTGGTAAATCTACCATCGACCAGATATTCACACTACGCCAAATCCTGGAAAAGACCCGACAAAAACAGATCGACACCCATCATCTATTTGTCGATTATAAAGCCGCCTTCGACAGCACTTTTGGTATCCCTGCAAAGCTCATTCGTCTTTGCAAAATGACACTGACCAACACCACCAGCGCAGTGAAAATTGGAACAGACCTCTCCGCACCATTTGATACCAAAAGAGGTTTCAGACAAGGTGACTCCCTATCGTGCGACTTCTTTAACCTTATGCTGGAGAAAATAATTCGAGTTGCGAACATCGATATCTCTTGCACTATCTTCTATAAGAGTGTCATGTTGCTAGCATACGCTGATGATATTGACATATTTGTAACAAACGCTCGAGCAGTCAGTGCAGCATTCTCCAACCTGGAAAGGGAGTCTCGTCGAGTGGGTCTAGTGGTGAACGAGGACAAAACGAAATACCTTGTGTCAACAAACAAAGAGTCACGGCGTCTTGGCCAAAATGCCACTGTTGACAATTATACTTTTGAAGTCGTCAAGGATTTCGTATATCTAGGATCCAGCATTAACACAATACGTAGTATCATTAGAAAAACGGGAGACAAAAATATTTTTTTTGGTTGCAACTACGTTAAGTTTTTTGGGAGCAGGCGCGACACATTCAACTACTGTTAAGGCCACCACAAAGCCAGCAAGACACTTGACGCTCGGATTCATTCTTTACTGTGCAATTTGGATAAACGCAACTCATTATTTTATTATTAAAATTAAAACAGTATAAAAAGACTAAGCAAATAACATATATTTAAAACGTTTGGGAACCACTGCACATGTAAACCGTACCGTTTGCAAATATAAATTTATAAGAAGATGAAAAGAGATGGGAAATAGCTGCAAATATAAATTACCGTTTGCAGATAAGTATGAATAAATATGTATAATGTTGAGAGTGTACAAGCTGCAGTAAAGATATGAAAAATAGAGAAAACAAATTTTTAATACAAAAATAAGAGAACAGAATTCCCTCTCACTGATAAACTATTATGTATGTTTGCATGCATGTATGTATGTATGTATAAAAGATTGCACATTAAATTAAATTGGAAAAATAAGAAAAATTAATAGCTAAATTATTTAATTAAAAATTAATAATTTGATAAAATGGTTCCGAGTCTCCGACAAATCACCAAACTCGAAACAAAAACCAAAATCAAGATGAAACAAATAAAAATTTAAATTTCCACAGAGAACATAAACAACACGACTGACTTGTACAATTGTCTCTCAACTGTGGACATCTAACAGTATATTTTGAGAGAGGCTTATAGCCCGAGCATATGTTCTTATGTTATTGGTTGTGTGAAAGAACATAGTCGATTGGAATTTAAAATAATTCCACGTCGCATTCTTGGAATTCGAGCAGGGATTGTTCTGTTCGTAGACGATTACTTTTCTGAACTTTTGAAGAAATATAAGTTCTTTTGACCATTCATTTTATTCGAGTCGGCTTCGGACTCTGCTATGTTTCGACTCACAGCTCATTTCTGTTCTAGACTCCATCCCTGGATTCATTGATTTTCATTGAGCTAGTTATACGATGGTTTTCAGTGACTTCATGAGATCCATCATGAGATCTTCTAAAGAGAGAAAACAGATTTTAGTTATTTGTCGTTTGATAATTTTTTGTTTTATATGATATATATAGAAACCACACCTATTAAAATATGTGCGGGAGTTGAAGCATTGACATCTCTAGGATCAGAGGTCTAGAATTAAGACAACTTTCTAACTGGCACAATAAAGTAGTTAGTTCTTCGAAGTTCAATATGCGACCATTCATAATGCGTTTTAGGTGATATTCTACAGATTTCACACCTGCCTCCGATAATCCTCCAAAATTGGGAGAGGCAGTTGGTATGAAATGTCAATCGGTGCCAGGAAATGTGAAAGAGTCAAGCAATTAATAGAGAGTCAATAAATTAAGTCAAGCTTAATTTACATAAGCACGCTTTTCCTAAACAGTTTTCCGTATGTAGTCGCGTGCAATGGTTCTACTAACTTTGTTTTCTGCTCGCCATCCAACACCTGCCTTTTCTTTTGCTAAATTTCTAATCTTTCTTTTTATTGGATGCATATGATATGTATGTACTTACTTTACTTACTTTTAATGGCACAACAGCCCATGGAGGGCCTAGGCCGAGCCTTTCGCATCCACGTATGTTGTGCGTGTTATATTTGTACATGAATGGAAGGGACCTACAGTTTAATGCCGAATCCGAACGGCGAAGTGAAAAGCTTTTCATAGGCAATTTTTACTCTTGTAGATTTGCCATTGCCTGCCAAGTGGTGGTGCCGTGTAGAAAATTTTTTTTTTCTTCTTTTTGATTTTGCCTGTGCCGAGATTCAAACCCCGGACACTCTGCGTAGCAGTCCAACGCACTACCACTACACCACAGCGATGTATATACACATAAATCATGGGCAGCACATATACATCCCCATATATTCACGAGAATGGATCAAACTCGTTTTATAGAGGGCCCTGATTCGAGTATGATTCAATTGATAGAGGGTGCTGACCATCAGTTTCTCGTAAAATTTTACATTTCAAACAAAATTTTACATTTTACACAAAAATCATTATTTATTTCTATTATAATTTTTTATGTGTCTATGTAATCAAAATCAAAATTGCCCGACACTGTCTCAAAGTAATCTGTACTGTAAAAGGAGCGTGCAACGCAAAAAAATAAACTGCTGTTCGCTGCTTTGCCGCTGCTTCAACCGGTCAGTATACTAACACGTGCGTACGTTAGTAAATGGTCTCCCAATTTGAGTGCACGATTTAATTTAAAAATAAAGTGTAATTTTTTGAGCGAGTGGTCCTGGTTTATTTTTGTTTTAATTTTAATCTTTATTGAACCCTCAGATTATAGATGCACAGATTGTGTACATAGTTCTCTATTCTAGAATATGTTTATATTATTAGTATTTCACAATAATATGGAATGACGTATATTTACAATATCTTCACCCCACAATTGTATCATAATAAATTCTTTGATTACAAATTCATTTGTACTGTGCGAATAATAACTGTTATATTCTTAAAAGTAGTGATATAGACCCAGCAAGTGCATATCCGTCAACTGTGTTATTACCTGCTATTTACCATAACTCTAAAGTACTTACTTTATTAAAGTTAATATGCTACATTTTGCAATTTCTTTATTAATTATTAGTTTGCCATCTTCTTCGCTAATAGCCCTTAGTTTATTACTTAATTGGCACTACAACCGATGATGATCGGTCTTGGCCGCCTGGATAAAATTTCACCAGTCGACTCTGCTATGAGCGCCAGTTCGAAAGGCCAAGTGCAGACAGGTCTCCCTATACCTCGTCTTTCCACCGGAGATTAGGACGTTCACAACCTGCAAGCCCGACCTCCTTTTCCCATTCGCTTAACACGACCCAGCCAGCGAAGCCGCTGGATTTTTATGCGCTTGACTATGCAAGTGTTTTGTATACTTATTGAAGCGTGATTGGTTTTTTAATTTGGAAAAATATTTATATATGTATATTGAGAGAAAGGGCCTGAGCCGTAGGATACAAGGTAAAGTTCGTGACAGTCGCAGGTGCGCCCATGTTCGATCCTTGCGCTTATGTGTCTCAATTTGACACACAGCCTACTCGTGGCGTCCCCTGGATAGCAATATGACTCCCGTCAGTAGATTAACTAATGTGTGCGGAGGGCTTCTCAGTGGCCTTGAATGAATGATTCCCCTGATCAAAACACAAGAAACCAGATTGATCACGTTGTGATCGACGGAAGGCAAGCTTCCAATATACTAGACGTACGCCCAATACACGGTGCAAACATCAACTCAAACCACTACTTGGTTGCAGCCAAATCGCGTACGGATAGGAACTAAGAGAAAGCTGGATATCGAAAAGCTGCAATCACAACAGATAGCAATAATCCTGCCACTACGGAATCTTTTTCGGACACCTTAATCATTAACGGCGTAGAACTACCGCCGCCCTTCTATGAAGTGTTCTTAAGAGCCAACGCTCGGGTGAAAAACGGTAAGGTTGCAGGTGCAGATGGACTGCCTGCTGAGTTGTTTAAGACCGGAGGCGAAGAGCTCAAAAAACGCATGCATGAGCTTCTATGTAGAACATGGTCGGATGAAAGCATACCAAGTGATTGACCTCAGCGTACTAATCCATAAGAAAGGTGATTCCACGATCTTCGCCACCTACCATGGGATAAGCCTTCTTAATATCGCATACAAGGTTCTATCGAGCATGCTGTGCGAAAGACTAAAGCCCATCGTCAACAAACTGATCGGACCTTATCAGTGTGGCTTCAGACCTGGTAAATCAACAATCGATCAGATATTCACACTACGCCAAATCCTGGAAAAGACCCGAGAAAAACAGATCGACACCCACTATATCCATTCGTCGATTATAAAGCCGCCTTTAACAGCACGATTAGGGACCACTTGTACGCCGCAATGTCTGATTTTGATATGCCTGCAAAGCTCATTCGTCTTTGCAAAATGACACTAACGGACACCACCAGCGGTGTGAAAATTGGGACATAACAATAATTTCAGCCTTGAGATCGAGCGAAGATTAACTCTTGCCATCTAAATGCAGTGTCACTCGGTTTCCTTGCCAAACCTAGTCATTGAAAAAATTTCCTCAACAAAACCAAGTAACTTGATAAGTTACATTACATTTACAATACATAAAAGTTAGAAATCGAATATTTTGTTTTTATCGATGATACAGTGACAACGTAAGCAAAAGTGACAGCTGATTTTAGCCCATTATAAAAAGAATTGATATTTGTATTGAAGGTACCTACTTAATACCATACTTATGTATGTAGTTGCTTGATTCTGTGAAATAATAGAAATCTACTTTAAAGGAAAAGTAAAATCGTTACAGATACTTACTCTGTATCTTCAGTTTTCATTTCTTGTTTTCTTTTAATGGCACAACAACCCATGGAGGGCCTAGTCCGAGCTTTCGCATCCATTCATGTTGTACGTGTTATATTTGTACATGAATGGCAGGGACCTACAGTTTATGTCGAATCCGAACGGCAAAGTGAAAAGCTTTTCATAGGCAATTTTTACTCTTGTAGGTTTGCCATTGCTCGCCAAGACGTGATTTGGCTTGTGCCGAGATTCGAACCCCGGACACTCTGATCTATATGACGTTAACCGACCAAATCGAGATATTGCGATTAAAAAGAGGTAATCGTTTGGAGGACAAAACGAAATACCTTGTGTCAACAAACAAAGAGTCACGGCGTCTTGGACAAAATGTCACTGTTGACAACTACACTTTTGAAGTCTTCAAGGATTTCGTTTATCTAGGATCCAGCATAAACACCAATAATAATGTCAGCCTTGAGATCAAGCGGAGACTAACTCTTGCCAACAGGTGTTACTACGGGCTCAGTAGGCAATTGAGAAGTAGAGCCCTCTCTCGACCGACGAAAATAACGCTCTATAAGTCCCTCATCCTTCCCGCCCTAATGTATGGCGCAGAGACGTGAACATTGACCATCAATGATGAGAGGCTGTTAGGAGCGTTCCCACATAAATATTAATCCTGACTTTAGCAAAAAATACATTTAATCAACGCAAAATCGTTAGGAGGTGAAACACTTTTACTGACTTCAGAAAAAACAACACATTCAGTTGATGGAGAATCATTAGGAGGCGAAACGAAGTGAAAATGTTGTATCAAATATTGAAAACGAACTTGGCCGACACCCACTGATTAGTCCCATAGGTAAAATTTAAAAAAATAATTTTAAATATTAATCCTGACTTCGGAAAAAACCAGAACGATCGATGGAGGATGGATGGGAGGTGAAATGAAGTCCGTTTCCAACGTGACGAGATTTACGGTTAATACAAAACAATCAAATACTTAGCATGACGTTGTACGTCACACAGTAAATAGTCCCATAGGCAAACTTAAAAAAAAATAATTTAAAATATCAATCCTGACCTCTAAAAAAACTAGAACCTACAATCAATAAAAAATTTAATAAGTAATTTATTTATTGCGTTAAAAAAAAATTATATTCTAATAAGTATATAAACTTAAGCATTGATAAATGTTTGGCTAGAATAGCATCATACATTTCTCAACGAATTTTCATGGAATTTTGCTCGAGGTTATTGTATTTTGTTGATGTTATTGTGGCGTTATATTGGCAGCCTCTCTGCATATGAAAAATAAAAAATTATCCATATTTATTTATACTTACTATGTTCACCAACATTGAATTTATTATTACCATTTTTACCGACATTGTATTTATTCTTACTTACCCTTTGTATTAACCATGAATTAATTATGTGATAAGATTGTAGAGATTGTCGTTTTCTTCAAAAATAGTCAGCGGTGGCGTATATCTAAACTCAATAATTTGACTGTAAAATCAATTTTTTCCGGTGTCATGAAATTGTCCAATGTAACTCGTTTTTGGACTAGTATATAAAGACAGTGCAGGGCCAGTACTGGTCCTGTCAATGAAAAGCTTTATATAAAAAACTAGTCTGTTCTCATATGTTTGGATTACCATAGATATGTTTTACCAGTTGTTGACCCCCGCGGTCTAGTATAATACTGCTATAAGACTAGACTAGTTGGATACAGGGTAATGTACCATATCTACGAAGCGACGTAGTCGACGTGTTCTTTTGATGTGTACGGTATGTGTAGCGTACTGTACATAATACTTTCGTTCCTTGCTTAAAACAACATTGCAGGTGCATAATATATACTTTTTTGTGTCCTGCATCATCGTCATCAATAGCAAAATATGCTCTACATCCTGCATTTATAAATTTACTGTACTGTACCGAATTTAGTTTAATTTTCTTGAACTATTACTTCAATATCACTCTTTGAAAATTTCACAACCATTTCTGTACCGATTTTGTTAATTTGGTTTAGATTACTTAAGTTTTACTCGATTTATGTATCATGTTATTACATTTTTTTTTTTTTGCACACTTTTTTTTTTTACTTGTTAATTACTGCTTGTGATAATTACCATAAAAAAAAATAAACAATTAAGAAACAAATTGACACACAGAGAGTGGGACGCACTAAAGAAGTTTACTTCTTCAGAAAGTTTGCTGTTTCGGTTTTCAGGTTAGGTTTAGTAGTGTAATAAAAATCAGAGTATATCGCAGATATAACAGTCATGGCTGAAGGAATTTTTAACAAACATGTTTTGAAATTGTTTTTATGCTAATTTATGCAATCAATAAGCCTTGTATAGTTCCGTTTGATGATTTTCTGATCCCAGCTGTGCTACATCTGGAATAACTTAATTTTAATCGTTTGCATTTCCATTGCATGAAACGCTCTCAACAAAATCATCATCTCCTTCAAAATATTCATACTCAAAGCATGCGAATTTATTTGCTACATCATTATAATTATAATCATACCATCATCATTATAATAATCATCACCATCAAAATATTCAGATTTTATGATATGAACAGGTGGAAAAATTGCCACTTGCCGAGAACTCTGAGAACTCGCGAATGTTATGAGGTTGACTATGTAGAAACTTGGCAAATATTTTGCCCTTCTCTTTCGTTGAGGAGCTGGGAATTCGGCCACCTCAATGGCTGCCTGGTGCTGTATAATCTGACGACCTTCGTCCTCAGTGAGATAAGTGTTGATCCAATTATTGGCGATCCAATTATTACTCACGATCTCTCGGTGCTGGTTTTTGTTTTTTTTCACGATAGCAGAATCTATATTTTGTTGGGTCTCCATTTTTTCACGAAGTACACATTCTCGCTGTCTCACAGCCTCAGTTCTTGCTGGAGATTTTGTCGTAAAACAATCGCCATTTGTTTGAGCCTCACGTTAATTTTTTTTTAGTCTATACACTCTCATTCTTTCAGCTCTACAAATTTTTAACGATTTTTGTTTTAAATGTCAAAGTTTATTAGAAACTGATTGGCAGCACCTCTATCATACTCTATTGATAGAGGACGTTGATTCGCCTATGATTCATACTCGATTGATAGAGGATGCATATAAATAAATACACATAATTTTTCATACGCTATTTTTCAGTCTATACTCGCTCATTCTTTCTTTTTGTTTGAAATGTAAAGTTTTTGTTTCAAATGGAAAATTTTACTAGAAATTTATGGGCAGCCCTCTAACAATCGAGTCAGCACCCTCTATCAATCGATAGAGGAGCCCTCTATCCCTCTACATAAGTATATACATACATATACATGCTCATTTTTTTCTTACTTTCTTTCATAGAAGGCGCTGCCCTTAATTTCCGCTTTGCCTCGTAAATATAAAAACGATTCTAAGGAAGTAAACTTCAATAAACTTCAAAAACTACACATTACTTATTATTATTACATGGTGTCTCCATATGTCATAAGCCAAGCAATGTCGTACCAATAAAATGTCTAGTGAAGACACCTTATGGCATACACAAAAAAAAAACTTTTTAGCTATCAACCTTACATGAATTTGAAGTCTCATTAGATTTTGACGTTTATTTATTTAAAAATGGCACAACTAAAATTTAATAAAAACGAATTTCGTATATATATAATAGTAAGTATTTACCGAGAATATGAGTTGATGTGGAATTATGAAACCGAAAAATTCACATTTAAAAAAAAATTGTGTTTTGTCAGCCATCAGCTACACATGCACATCGTTTTGAATTGTAGCTAGTCGAGACAGTATGTTACAATTTATTACTCTTACAATAAAGTGCAATAGTATATGCTGCGCGCTTTGCAGTTCGTCCGGGCAAAACGGATCTTCCTCTCCGAAATTGAAACTATGTAGGTACAGCTTGAAACACCCATGGCCACTTTTTACACATTTGCGTTAAGTGGCAATTCAATTCACCGTGTTTGCGAGATATCCACTCTTCTATGTTAGGAATAAGGTTGAAAGTCCATCGAATAATAACTCCCACTTTCGCTGCCAATCCATAATGGTGCACGGCCTCCCCTCTTTTTTTTAGCATTCATTGGTCTTTTGTCAAATTTGCCATATAACAGCTTCATTTCTTGTGCATGCAAGTCAATTGGCACCACACTTGCGATGACGTTTATCAGGGAACTGAGTTAATGCATTGCGCAGATATCTTTTTGATGGGTCTTCTTACTGTCTGCCCAAATAACTGCTGCATACAGGATTAGGAAAGTAGTAACCGCTGAAAGCAGCCTACGCCTGTCCTCCCGTTGGCTTCCGATGTTCGGCATGATGCGCCTTAGCTTGCTGTTTACTCTGGCTGTCTTTTCACTAGTGACTTTCAGATGCTCTTTGAATGTCATTCTGCTGTCTATATGTACTCCTAGGTATTTAATGTGTGGACACGAGGCGATGAGGTGGTTTCCAACCGTGATGACCAGCTCTTCACGTGCTTCTCTAGTGCTCAGTAGCACGACTTCGGTCTTCTGCGCTGCCAACTCCAATTTCGAGATATTCAGCCATCTTCTCACCGAGATGGCATCATTGCACATGGACTGTAGCGAGTCCAGATATTTAGATACTGCCACTATCGCGACGTCGTCAGCATAGCAAATAATCGTTGTATCCCCGGGAGTTCTCTCTTTTTTTCTAAATGGTCTTGTATCATTGTAAAGACAAAATATTTCTCCTTTCACAACAACAAATTACTATATTTAATATGCCGTTATATTTTGCATGATACAAGACCATTTACAACAAAGAGTGAACGCCGCTAATATTAGGCCATATAAAAAGTATCCGTGGTTGGTATCCACATATCTGTCATGGGCTTGATGTTTAGTGTCACCGCTATCTCCTGACAGCTTGTGAGTCGATCTTGCTCCATTTCATCGGCTTTTTGAGTGGCTGGCCGACTAAAGAAAGGTGTATCTTTGATATCGAAATTTCCGGAACGTAATCGAGCAAACTACTGGGTCCGGCGTTCACTAACAACCACCGTAAACCGCAACATTTTTTCGGTATGTTTTTGCAGCGGTTTTACCTTTTTTATAGTAATAAAGCATCACATATCGTATTTCTTCAGAAATTTCACTCATTTGCAAATCAATGTAACTTTTTACACTAGCGACGAATTACACAACTTTCTTCATACAAATGTTTTATCTTTTTGAAAAAAATATGTTAAACAACTTCTTCATGAATTGCAAACTATGAATTGTGTTTAAATAAAGTCATTTACAACTACGGCAATATACCGTGATGTCATGAAGAAATAACTTAGGTGGTTGATAATTGACTGACTGTATCTAAAAACCAATCAGTGTTTTTATTGAATTTTTCTTAATGTTAAATTTACATGTTGTTGAATATTGCTTATTACTAATTACTCTATTTTGCTGACTTTCATTGGCCTTGATATGGTTTTACCGGTGCATTGCTCTCAGGGCTCATATTGCAAATTGCCAACAATGCATATTCCGTAGTTATGTTATTTACGTCACAAATTGGAATTTAGATGGCTTAGGGCATTGACTGTATTTTTGTGCAATGTGATATATTTTGTTGCTTTAATGACCTTAACAAATTGTTTAACAAAGATTTGAAAAAACAAAATTTTGAACATAATTTTTTTTAAAATATTGATTTGATTGTTGTTCTGTCTTCGGATATTGGATGTAAATGTTTAAAAACGTCGACTTCCAAAGTAACAGTAGCAATTTGTTCAAGACCCCGTGACTTTTTGTTTGTTGATACAAGGTATTTCGTTTCGTCCTCGTTCACCATTAGACCCACTCGACGAAACTCCCTTTCCAGTTTGGAGAATGCTGCACTGACTGCTCGCGCGCTTGTTACAAATATGTCAATATCGTCAGCGTATGCTAGCAGTATGATACTCTTGTAGAAGATAGTGGCAGAGATGTCGATGTTTGCAGCCCGAATTATTTTCTCCAGCATAAGGTTAAAGAAGTCGCACGATAGGGAGTTACCTTGTCTGAAACCTCTTTTGGTATCAATTGGCGCGAAGACGTCTGTCCCAATTTCCACAGCGCTGGTGGTGACGGTCAGTGTCATTTTGCAAAGATCGTGCTGTTGAAGGCGGCTTTATAATCGACGAATAGATGGTGGGTGTCAATCTGTTTTTCTCGGGTCTTTTCCAGAATTTGGCGTAGTGTGAATATCTGGTCGATGGCCTGAAGCCACACTGATTAGGTCCAATTAGTTTGTTGACGATGGGCTTCAGTCTTTCGCACAGTACGCTCGATGGAACCTTATATGCAATATTAAGAAGGCTTATCGCACTGTAGTTGGCGCAGATTGTGAAATCACCTTTCTACTGGATTGGGCAGAGTACGCTGGCTCTTAAGACCTCCTTATAGTCGGGCGGCGGTACAACAACGCCATCAGTGATTGGGGTTTCCGGAGTAGATTCCGCAGTGGCTTGATTATTATTTTTGATGACGGATCAAGATTTAAAAGTTGTCTAAAATGTTTACAAGAGTAAAAATTGCATGTGAAAAGCTTTTTACTTCGTCGTTCGGATTTGGCATAAAACTGTAGGTCCCTTCATTCATGTACAAATATAACACGCAAAACATGAATGGATGCGATAAGCTCGGCCTAGGAGTTCCATGGGCTGTTGTGCCATTAAAAAAATTCAATTCTGGCAGACCACTGTGAAGACAAATGTATTGAAGTAATTTTTAAAATTTAATACCTTTCCATCTTTTTTTTGTGTTTTGGCATGTGGAAACCGACCTCCAGGTTGGTTTCCACAACTTCTGCAACCCCCTCGCCGTATTCGGTATTTCTTCGCGGTATTGGTTTCTATGTCGTCTTACTCAATCGTTGATTGTGGCTATTTCTGTGGTGCCACCAGTTGTTGACACCTATTCCCGGCGTCTTCTATGTTCGCGATGTGTTGTAACCATCGTTCAGCTTTCCGCTCTTGTTTCACAATACTCTCTACTGAGTCGCATGTTATTGATGTTGGATTTCTAATTGTTGGAGGTTCACCAAACACTCTCTCCAGCTCCCCCCTGTCCCCATGCGTTGATTCCTCTGTTTCGTTCGGCCAACACGGGCAGAACTTGTCCTCTTCTAATTTAAACCTGTTTCTTTTAACAAGGATGAAAGCTTAAAGGGCTTAGTCCTAGATACTTAATATGTGGACGCGAGGTGATGAGATGGTCTCCAACCATGATGATCAACTCTTTACACGCTTGGATAATGCTCAGTAACTCTGTCTTCTGCGCTGCCAACTCCAACCTCGAGCTATTCAGCCATCTTCTCACCCTTGAAATGGAATCATTGCGAAAATTAATCATTTCCGTATCTTCCACCATTTCCGTATCATCCACCATTCTTTAGTGCAGTATTTTGTGAATAGAATAGAGATATCGGCTGAGCTAAGAGCTCGGAAACTTCATCTAATATTTCCACTGGTGGTTCGTCAGGATTTTTTTTTTTCGTGATCACTTTTCGCCAACGTTCCATCGGGTTTTCGTATTGGGGGTTAAAATTGTGTTTGTATTTTCCATTTATTTGCTGCCTTCCAAAGAGAATAATCTGTTGCAAAAGTTGCTTCGAGTTTTTCAATATACAGTCATTTAAGTGTTATACTGCTTCTGTAATGCCGTTGGGTGTTTTTAGTAGCAGTTTCAGATTAATCGTTGTGGCAACTAACTCTCTGAGGAAAGGCCAATTGGTTTTATAATTATAGAGCACACATGGCTTGTTTACTTCTTTTTTGTTTTGCTAAGAATAATTATCCTAGGGGAAAGGTCTGATGGTAGGCCTAAATTTTAGTGAAATTTAAAACTTGTAAGAGTAATGCCTCTAGTTACTCTGGCTCTTAAAAATTATATTTTTTGGGTGTACGGATCATGAGTCTTTAACTTATGTATATTATATATATATGTTCATACCTACGACGCCTAATTTTAAGCGTTCTAAACAACCGTTACTCGATCAAATCAAATATGTACAGAGTGCGCCATCTTTTATGTGAATATTGAATAACTTAAAAAAACCGATTTCCATATGAGGTATTTTTATTTAATTTGGTCCTTTATAATTTCTTTGGACTAGCTTCTGAATACAACATCAATCAAGTGGCCGCCGTTATTGACCAAAGCAAAATGTGCCCTGCTGCGTTTTCCTTCACTTTTTCGATAATTACGGCTCGAATGTTTGCCGTAAGCTAGTCACTTGTCTGAGGCTTGCTGGCGTACACTTTGCTTTTCAAATAACTCCACAAAAAAAGTCCGGGAGATCTGGGTGGTCAATGTGGTCAGTCAATGTCACCTTTTTTACACCACACGTCTAGGAAATTTTCGTTGCAGAAATTGCATTTTTTGATTTACAAATATGCCATGGCGTACTGTCTTGTTAAAACCAGTCACCGTCCAGACACATTTGTGGGCAGACATAATGAGCCAACATACACCGATATCGATTTCCATCGACTGTTTCGCCTTTTCTGAAGAATAATGTCACAATGGTTACTTTTTGGTGATGCAATCGTGTTTCATAGATCTCGTGTGGATTCTCCGTTCCCCAAAGGCGGCAATTTCGCTTGTTAACGCCGCTTCAACCAGTCCCGTGCTCAACAAAATTCGACACCAAACGACAAATAAATAGTGTTTCGACGATGTGCACGTTGAGTTAACAGAACTGAAAGAATACTTTCAATGTACAGTGTCACTATTTCGGCGCGTTGTTTCGGTGTAAAGCGATTCATGGTTACAATTGTAGTGAATTGAGGCTTCAACAACATGTTTACTCAAATCAATCGGTTGATAAATGCTAAAATTACTCAATGTTTACATACCGACATACAAGATGGCGCACCCATTCTCCCTGTATGTCTGCCCTGTGCACAGTGTGAATAGGTTATAAAAAGATAACAACAGCAAATTTTACTCATGTATCTACATACATACGTAATGATACCGATTAAATTGAAAATGAATAGCGAAGGAAAATTTGCCAGATAGAAAATTGCTAACCGCATTTAGGTGATAAAACTGAGTGCTGATGGCGCCATTGCAACTGCAGCTATTTCTTTTGCTGCTTTGAAAAAATCATGAATAATTTTCAACGGAAATAGATTAAATGACAAATATCTTTTCTATACTCATGCCAATGTACAATATGTGTATACATAAGTACAATAGATGGATGATAATGATGGCTATCAGCTGACAATAGCTGATGATAATGGTGTTGTTGGTGTATTCTTCATAGTCATATTCGACACGTACATACCATATACACTACATATCTACTTTTTGTTCATTCCGCTACTTGCTATTTAAGTAATATGATATTAAAAATGAACAACAGTTTTTCAATAAACATTGCACATGTCACTGCAAATTGTTTTATGTCAGCTCGAAATGTTCCTAAGACGTGTTGTGCAACTAACTACACTTGTTATCTACTGGGGGTGTTTGGTGCCTTCTATACAAAAATATTGCGTTAAAATTAAATTGTTAACGAAAAAATTCAAATCGAAACATTTTTACTTTTATGGTGCTGTTCTAGCGGTTTATATTATCGTGTACTTGCTCTGCATGTCGGCTTATGTATGCTGTAAACGAAAAGAGAAACAGATGCTCGAAAAGATAAAAGAAGAACCAGCAGAAGTAAAACAGCCAAAAAGCACATTAGATGCTGAGGACCAAAAAGTGGGCCAAAAACAGACAGAAAAGACTTAAAGAGTTTAAAGTGTGAATTAACTGTTTTCTCTCTCTCGCTTGTGATACATGAAAAATGTGTGGAGCTCATTATACTTTTGTCATGTGATGTAAAATGGAATGACGTTCCCCTTTTAATATATTGCAATAATATGGAGAGCGAATTGAAATAGTTTATAAGTATAGTTTTTTAGCTTATTGTGTAATATTTTTTGACAAAGATATGTTTTGTAGGTATGTATGGATAGCTGGTAGCAGAAGTGATGATAGTTACTTTTTTTTGAGCAAAATCGGGTTAAAATCAATTCTGGGTTTAGTAAAGTAACAGTTGGAAGACCTGTTTCCAGGAAATATCTCAGTTGATGCTCAATTCATTGTAAAGTAGAACTGCTGAGACGTACATATTTATATTCCATGTAACGAGTTTTATTTAATTCGTTTTCTTGGATCACTTCTGGAAGTTACTATTTATTTTATGAACCTATTTTGTAAATATTAACTTGAAATTTAAGTTTTTATATATTTTTAATATGTTTATCAAATACAATTTTCATTCAAGCATAACGAAAAATGTTTAGGGAGTCTTTTTATTTTTACGAGAAGGTACCAGAAAATCACATTTTCACTTTGTACTTATGTGTACATACAAGGAAGCATTTACGATTAAAAAAAAAAATTTCGGGCATCTTGTATTTACCTCTTCTTCTGACACAGTGCTGTTAAATGGGGGGTTACAATTTTGATCATCTTTAATGTAGATTTTGAAATGTTTCTTTTATCCTCTCCACTAACTGTGATGAAAGCTTGAAGTTCAAACTAGTGTAACTCTGAAAAATATTTCTTATATGACATGTATTTCAAAATTTGTCCTTTAACTGATGAAAGTCTCAAAAAATTTAAATTGTCAATTTTATAAAAATTTAAGCTAACTTTAACTTAGGTTAGGTTAGGTTAGGTTAGATTGGTTGTCTTATAGACCAGACTGAGACCAGAAATGCCTATTTTGGTACAACATGTTAAGACCAACAGTTTAATGCCGGTTCCGAACACTGCTCTGACCAATTTCTCATACATACACACTATTAGAATTGAAGTTATTTCTTTTAATGGCACAACATCCCATGGTAGGCCTAAGCATCCACTCACGTTTTGAGTGTTATATTTGTAGATGAATGAAAGGGACCTACAGTTTTATGACGAATCGGAATGGCAACGTGAAAAGCTTTTCATACTCCATACACTCTCCGTAATAGTCCAACGCACCACAAATATGCCACAGCGACCATTCAGGCTCTTTATTATTATTAATATTTATTATTTTGAAGTCCTACAACTTTGATGCAAAGTTGTTTCTTATGAAAATGTTAACGTTTGTTGTTTTTACGCCAATTTACCGTGATTCTTTATACCCCATTCTTTGAGAGTTTTGAGTCAGGGTGTAATTTTTATGTGCCTCCTTTGTTTTATTATGGGGGACATTTTTTACAAAGATATTGTCACATTATTTAAAGCCATTTACCCTCTATTATAGCTTTTAAAAGAATTTGTGTGCACCAAATACTTTCAAGAAGAGAGGGGAGGAGGACTGGTGTAAAGGGAAAATGGTTTCCTTTTATAAGAAATTGTAACATTCAGACGTGGAAAATAGTATATATATAAGTTTAAAAAAAGTCCCGCATTTTAATAGTTTATGAAACCAAAGACTTGAAGTTAAGATCCCTAGTTCCAATGTATCGAAATCGAAAAGTTGTGCACTATTCCCTAGCTAATTTACATACGTACATAAATGTACGTATATTTACTTCTTCAACTATTTTTCTAACTCTCATTTAAATCAAGAATAGTTTAATTTGCGAAATCATATAGTTTCAGTCATAGCTATCACTACATTTCTTAATATCAGTATTAAAAATGTACCCAGCACTCAAGCACGAAATCAAGAGGAAAGTGTAGGGAGGATGGAGATTGAGACTACATACAGATTTACAATAAAGAAACTATCTCTCATCTCAATGCCATCGAAAGCGATAATACAGCACAGAAATGTGTACTGGATCGTAATCAACGCGCATAATTATTTCATACATATTGTTCTTTGAAGATTTCATTTGTACGCATAAAATTACATAAGTCCCATTTTGAAAATAAAGAAAAAAATTATGATCAAATTGTGATTAACAACACAAATTTTTTTATTATATCATATGTAATTAGTATGGGCTAAATGCAAAACTCTACTTCTATTCAAATTAAGGAGTGAGATCGAAAAAATCGGGTAACTTTGAAAGACCACTGCCTTGAAACTCTTCATCTGAAGTAAAATATTCAAACAGTAGGCTTTGCGTTGGAGAAATTCTGATGAAATACAATCAGATGATTTTTGACTTGTGAACTTTCAGTTGAGTCATGGCATCGGAAGTGGAAAGACGCGATTTAGTTGTTGCGAGTTGCAGTGAGTTTTTAGTTCGTAAAATTAAAAAAGATGTGGGCCTTAAAACATACAAAGTGCAGTCAGTACCTGACAGGAACGCTACTAAGAACTTTACTACAGTAAAGTAACCCTTAAATTGTTCGAAGACCAAATCAAATTGGTACCAAAAATCGCCAACCAACCAAATTGCCCAGAGAGATATTGGGCTCTAGTGAAAAGAACAGAAAGCAACAAACAAAGAAGCTAAATCCATGGAAGATTTTAGAACTAAGTGGAATGCTGCCGCCAACAGAGTCTCAGAAAGGACAGTAAAGGCGCTAATGGCAGGCATACCGGAAAAGCTGGCCGAATTCTGTAAAAACCAACAAACAAATTAGTTTTATTGATCATTTTATCAGACATTAAATTTTCTTTTCAAAACTGTTTACATTTTTTTATTTGCATTTCAATGCTAGGACAATTTAAAGTTATCCGATTTTTTCGATCTCACTCCTTAAATTTTTGTTGTGGCAGTAGAAGAACAAGACCAAAACCAAGAAAAACTGAAATACATACATATGTATATAATAACATATGTATGCATGTAAATATGTACATACACAAATAAATGGAAACCAAAGCCGAACCTTATAGTATAAATTTTTTTTTTGATGGTAGTCATCACCCCTATGAATGCAGAGCGTTGTAGTGATTGGAAGGAGGATTGATAGGTGGGAGGAAGAAGAAGGGAGAATGAGAGGGGGAATGCAATCACAGGCCACCGATGAAGAGATAGCCACACCTACACGCTAAGAAATTCTAATCCCGGGAACGAATTAAATTACAAAAAACAACAATACAATTTACCTGCAAATTTATTATAAACAGTTATGATAGGATTATTGTTAATAGATAATAAGCCACAAAGTGAAAAACTCGAGATAATTACTTTTGAAATTTTAAAGAAATATATGCATATACGACATTTGTGAAAGTGTGATATGAATATGTGATTGAATATGGCAGAATTTTGTTGTTGTTGTGGTAAGTGGACTATCCATTATCCCAAATTCTTAAATCATTATTTTTGCGTAATATATTTTATTAACAAATTTTGGATTGCATTAGTTATTTTTGAAGTTATTTATTTTAACCGTGTATACCACATTTGGTTCCATTTGCTTCACTATTTCTTTGGAATAGCCATTTTAATATTTCACTCGTATGTACTTAAGTAGGCGTGGCTTTTGCCCAATGTCAACCATTTCAATGATGTATATCGAGTTTTGTTCAATTTGCTCAGAATTTCCTTCGACATCACTTTTTGAAAATTTCAACGCCCACTTGAGCGATTTTGCCCATTTCGGAACTTTTAGATTTTTTAGCTTTTATTTGCTATTATCAATGAACTAATCTTATTTAATTATTACTAATTATTACCCCAATAAATCAGGCGATGCACAAGTTTAGATTGAAAGACACCGTAGTATACCCAATTTATCAGTTTTACAGAACAAATCGGTTTAATTAGGTAAATCAGTCTTAATGCTGTTCTTAAGTACTATTTTAGAGCTGTCGTGTGGTCACACTAACTTAATCTCCAATCGAGTAGCAATCCCAAATATTAACACGCACAATATGAGTGGATGGAAAAAGATCGGCCTAGGCCCTCCATGGGCTAATGCAATTAAAAAAGGAAGAAAAGATACTTAATATTAATTTAGTTTTGTTATGAGTATCAAACATACATATGTATGAATGTCTTGAAATGCTTAGATCGTACAATTGACATATTGTATTACTTAAAATTTTCGCGGAAACATGAAATTGATGCATAGTAGAAATGGAATCGGGCCTAGTAGTAAGCCTTTCGTAACACCAACATTTACAGTACCTGCTCACGCTATTAGAAAGTTATGGTAATACTATAATACCGTTTCGACATTCAATGAAATTAAGCAATTTAATATTTTTTATATATTACGATATAGAAAATTCAATATTTTTGATTTGTTTTTGGTGTATTTTAAACAAATAAAATGTTGAAAATTTATAATATTTCATTTTTTTTTATATATCTTATCTAATTTTTTTATTAAATATTCACATCTCCAAAAAACGATTGAAATTAAAACAGCATTTGCATTCATTGCAAATAATTAGACTCAATGACACAAATTGTCAAATTCATAAGTATAACAACGTATTAGGGAAAGTGGCGTTAATTTCACAATTCATTAAATTGCACCATAAAAATTAATGCATCGAATATTTTCAATGGTTATATAGCTAGAAGCATTGTACTGTATTGCCTATAAACTTTCTAATAGCGTGAGCAGGTACTGTATGTACAAATGGCACGTTTAACTCTTTGCGATCTGTTCGATAAATAAGAGGTAAGCCATCTGTGGAATGCGCCTCTAAAACCATACTTATACAATTCGGCCAATAAAATGTTACGGTCAAATGTGTCAAAATCTTTCGTAATGTCTACAAACAAGGCAGCAGCTATATTTCGTTCATTTATGCGGCTATATATAGTATATCTGAGCAGAAATTGAACAGTGCATCGTCCGTAGACATTCCGGAATCCGAATGGCCTAAACAATATTCGACTACATACTATGTTAACCAAAAATTTTTTTAAAATATTAGCTTCCTTTTTTAAATCAGATATTACTATGCCCTCCATTTCTATATCTCAACATTCCAAAAGAATACGAAAACTTAGCACAGCAAAATCTGTTTTCATATAGAGTGAATCTGGGAATACATTTACGTTATTGGTCTTTAAGGCATTTTGAAAACTAATACATGTCCGACAATGATCTGATAAATAAAGAACAGATACAGAACTTCTATTGAAACATTACTTGGTCAACTCAATCTCAAAAAAATGTGATCAATGCAAGTTTTGGACAAATTTGTGATAGGATGCAAGTAGTGCCATAATCCAATAATATCAGACTATAAGATTTACAATTTTACAGCTGATCATTCAAAAAACATATTCAGTGATAGATCAATGTATAATCTATAAATAGTACATATAAAGTGTAAGTTCGTTTCTCTATTAAAAATTAAATTTTAAGGATGTCGGAACACCTACGATTAAAACACGAATAATCTAATTTACTTACTTACTTACTTTGCTGGCGCTACAACCGATGATCGGTCTTGGCCGCCTCCACAAAGCTTCGCCAGTCACTTCTGCTATGCGCGCGCTGATGCCAGTTGATAAGGCCAAGTGCAGTCAGGTTGCCCTGCACCTGGTCTTTCCAACGGAGATTAGGACGTCCCCTTCTGCGTGATCCTCCACCGTGGTTCGAATAAAACACCTTTCTAGCCGGAGCGCTTTCTTCCATTCGCTCAACATGACCCAGCCAGCGAAGCCGCTGGAGTTTTATACGCTTGACTATGTCAGTGTCGGCGTACAGCTCATACAGCTCATCGTTCCATCTTATTCGATACACGTCGTCCACGCATACTGGACCGTAGATCTTACGGAGTATCTTCCTCTCGAACGCTCCTAACAGTCTCTCATCATTGATGGTCAATGTCCACGTCTCTGCGCCATACATTAGGACGGGAAGGATGAGGGACTTATAGAGCGTTATTTTCGTCGGTCGAGAGAGGGCTCTACTTCTCAATTGCCTACTGAGCCCGTAGTAACACCTGTTGGCAAGAGTTAGTCTCCGCTTGATCTCAAGACTGACATTATTGTTGGTGTTTATGCTGGATCCTAGATAAACGAAATCCTTGACGACTTCAAAAGTGTAGTTGTCAACAGTGACATTTTGTCCAAGACGCCGTGACTCTTTGTTTGTTGACACAAGGTATTTCGTTTTGTCCTCTAATAATAATCTAATTTAAGATCTTATAAAACGAAACCTCTGGCAATATAGTTGTTATTGCAATTCGCTTTAAAATTCTATCTATTCTAGAATTTTTCATGTAATTCTAGTATTGTATTTTAGTGTAACAAGAAAAACTATTCGTTGTAATGGGCTATATTCGCAAAATTATCGGTTTTCAAAATGTGCAAAAGGTAAGTTGAAAAGGGTTGATCGCGTTTCTTGTGCATCAGCACTTATATTATTCATACTAAGCCTTTAATTAACATAAACTACTTAAATATATGTAGATCCTCTAAGGAATTAACAACCAAGATATTTTCCTATTTTCCAATTTTCTTTTGCGCATCAGAATCCTTCCATTTCTAACCCAAACAAATTTAAAATTATTTTGTTTCTTACGTTTTTCAACAGCTAAAAAGCATTCTAGTCATGCTCGTCATGCAGTCATTTATATACTACGTACATAAGTAAGTAGATATTGTTATTTTGAGGTTATTTTGAGTGTTGCAACTTTAATGTCATTCGTATTATTACGGAAAATTAGTTAACGTAATGGGTCGATATTCGCTTGAACAACGTTGGGAAATTTACTTGCAAAATAGTGAATCTTCTACCACAAATGTGTGAGAAAACTACGTTCAAAATTCGGAAGAAGAGAAGCGCCTTCTAAGCAAGTTGTGTTCTCGTGCTCCTACAGTGCACACAACCGACAAAATTGCTGCTGGGTCTCAGAGGAAAAGAAGATGCGCTACCGCACAATGATAACTGATTATCTGTGGCCTACTTTAGAAGATATGGACTTAGACAACATTTTGTTTCAAGAGCATGGAACGCCGTGTCACGCAAGCTGTGCAACAATCGATCCTTCGCGTGGAAAGTTTGAAAAACATGTGATTAGCCGATACGACGCTGTTGTGATTTGACTCCGTTGGACTATTATTTGTGGGCAGACGTAAGAGATAAGCAACGATTTATAAAATTTTATCATAAGCATAAAATTGGTGCAGCCATATAGTCGATGGTGCAGCCATATAGCTCTATACAGTCGAAAATGTACTGAACAATTGGGTTGATCATATGGGCTACTGCAAGGTCTACCGAGGAAGTCATTTGAATGAAATAGTGTTCCTCAATTAACCGGAAGGATTGTCGAATAATAAGAACCACATTGAAAAAAAATTATTCGATTCTTATTTACATCAAAATCAAATTCCAAATTATAAATGGGCCACCTCGTATAAGTATTATCATACCTTTAAAGCACACACACATATACACGTAGATGTCGTACTTAATGTCTACCTAATTTTCAGAGTCTATTTTCGCTACTACTGTTCCTTAGCTGCTTTTGCCATTTGTGTTACTCGAGTGCACACATTCATTTCCTTAAATGTGCAAAGCTTTAATATACACACACATAGTATGCTTATGTATAACATACCTACACATACGTACTTATATATACACAGGATTTCCCAAAACTCAATGTCATGCCGTGGAGGGCTGATAGCCTCATAACTGAACAGAATTCAAAAAATATAGCCTTAGTAGAAAATATTATTTACGAGGTTAATTAATATAACATTTGGACTTCGTTTGACCTCCTAATGATTCTCCATCAATTGAATGTGTTGTTTTTTTTCTGAAGTCAGGATTAATTTCATGTCGGTCAACATCATACTTAATATTTGACTGATTTTTATTATTCTTCTGTAGACCTCGTAACTTTGAAAACTGATTTCGTTTCACCTCCTTACGAACTCCAAACGATTCCTTCTTTTTAAATCACAATATCTCGATTTTTTCGGTCGAAGTCATATAGGCCACCTTTGATCAGCGGTGGACTCACTAATACTTGTAGAAAACTTTGTGCATTGTAGTGTTCTCTTTGATTTAAAAATAGTAATACATATGTATGTAAATTATGTGGGTAATGACATTTCATGCGAGTGGGTCGTTCTTGCGCTGTTCGTTTTCTTTTTCAATTGAAAATATATTCGATCAGTATTGTAGTACATATAATTTCCAATTTCAATTGGAAAATTAAAAGAGAAAATTTTAATTTATAATATAAAACCCAATATTTTGTGCAAATGAAAAATGTTTTCAGTGGAAAAAACTAATAGCGTAAGAATCATCTACTCACTTCAAATCCCACCATTGACTGAATCAGTGCTACCAGATATTTTTTTTAAAAATACGTATCGACTTTGTTCGATACATTCATAAAAAACAAATTTTCCTTTTTTATAACTATAGTCGGTCCCCGTGGCGTAGTTGGTAGTGCGTTGGCCTACGCAGAGTGTCCGTGGTTCAAATCTCGGCACAGGCAACATCAAAAAGTTGAGAAAACAATTGTTCTACACGGCACCACCTCTTCCCAGGCAATGGAAAACCTACAATAGAAAAGATTGCCTAAGAAAAGCTTTTCACTTAGGCGTTCGGATTCGGCATGAAACTGTAAGCCCCTTCCATTCATGTACAAAAATATAACACGCACAATAGGAGTGGATGTGAAAAGCTAGCCTAGGCCCTCCATGGCTCCATTGGAAGTTGTGCTATTAAAAGAAGAAGTCGGAAAGCCCAGTGAACAAAATTCGATCACTCTCCAATGAAGACAATACTCGAATTTCTACTCTTCCCCGTGTTCGGTGATTCTGTACTGGGTGAATATTAAAAAACTACTCTACTGTTGTGGTTGTATTTTAGGCACGCGATTTCTTATCTGTTTTTACCTGCGTTAGCCACATATTCGCATGAAACTTATACATATTGTACGATGCTCCACCACTTTATTTTTCCCACGAGATAAATTTTATGCAAATATTTTGAAGATAATATAGGTAATAAGGTAATCGGTTTTTGTTTACTTACTTACTTTACTTACTTTTAATGGCACAACAGCCCATGGAGGGCCTAGGCCGAGCTTTTTCGCATCCACTCATGTTGTGCGTGTTAGATTTTTACATGAATGGAAGGGACCTACAGTTTAATGCCGAATCCGAACGGCGAAGTGAAAAAGTTTTTGTTTAGCGTATTTATATATAGATTTATTCTATTAAAAAAAATGGAATTATTTTGGATTAAAGGGTTGAAAGCGATGGCAGCGACATTTCCGTACCTAGATTCCTTTTTGTAGTTTTACTGAGGATACTTTTGCTAAATATTTGTTCACAGTTTGTGGAGGAGAAGAGTGAGGATCTTTTCCCCAAAATTAATGCAAACTCCGCAGAACCAACGGAAGAACATTGGTATGCACTTTATCTCAAAATCTGGCCATGTCGGTTGCCGGGTCAAATTTTAACATAATTCGCAGTTGCTTTTATTTGACGTGGACGCTGATAACATCATAACCGAAGAACTTAGCTACCTTTGATTTATCCCTTGTCGTTCTTTGATATATTTGGACAGAAAGCGTGACGAGCTCACCTGAACTGAGCACTAAATGAATCGATAACGGTGACACGAGTGGCCTTTTCCTAAAAGCACTAAATTGTGTTCATTTTCTTTTGTCATTTAGACGCATTTCAAAAGATCAACATCAGTTTTATCTACATAGTCTTTCTTTAAGTATTGTATATCCCAACGATGGTCTTGACTAAAGTTTCTATTTTTCGATGCAAAAGGTAAATTTTCGGTCTTCTGATTGGAACTCTAAATTGCGCTTGCTAACAATCAGAAAAGCATAGTTAAAAAATCTGAGATAGAGGGTCATCCATCAATTGAACCACCTCTGTAGTCTAGTGAATGAGTGCCAAACAGAAGCTTTAGTAGCCTCAGGATCCAACATAGTGGCTGTGATAACTTTTAGAATGTACTAGGTGAGTTCGGACTGCAGTGCAATTTAAATTTTGTCTCCGTTAGAATTCAGCTATAAGCTAATAATCCCCAAATTGAGAAACTATTATGTAGATATTACAAGTGTGAAAGAACATATTTTCGTATAAAATCCGTATTTTTATCGAATAAAATCCATATTTAAAAAAAAAAATCCATATATATTTCCACGGCGCTCCCCTTCTTCCTTAAATCAGTCAGAACCAGAGCTATCAATTTCTATATTTTAAGATATAATAGCGCTGAATAGAAATGTTATTGATCACAGTCGAAAATAAAGATAATACTGCCATACCTAAGCTAAAACCTTATTGTTTACTAAGGTAATATTCCAATATTCAGGTTATTTATGAGGTGGCATTAAAGCCCTCCAAGGGATGAAGTATACTTTTGGAACACCCCGTATGCACATTTAGCACTTTCTTGTGCATAAAGGGTTTGTTGAGAGGCCGTTACATCCTCAAAAAGTCACTGTTTGGTGTGCTCCATGGGCAGAGGGTATCATTGGTCCATATTTCTTCAAAGATGAAGCCGGTCATAATGTTACAGTCAATGGGGAACGCTATAGAGCCATGATTAATGACTTTTTCGTGCCTGAATTGGAGGATGTTAATGTGGACGACCTTTGGTTCCAACAAGACGGCGCTACATGCCATACAGCCAACGAAACAATCAATTTATTGAAGGAAACTTTTTGTGAGCGCATTATCTCGAGTCGTAGATTACGCAGTTAAGCTCGAAACGATTGACGCCTTGGAAGAGAATATTCGGCGCATTATTACTGACACACGGCACCAATTGCTGCAAAAAGTGGTCGAAAATTGGGCCTCTCGGTTGGAATTTATTCGAACCAGCCGCGGCGGCCACTTGCCCGAAATCGTTTTTAAAACATAATGGCAAATCCTTATCTTTATAATAAAGATAAATTCTTGGCCATAACATTAAACTATATGCGTTTTATTTCTTCTTGAAAACCACACTTCTAAAAGAACACCCATTACATACATATATATATATATACTGCATAGATGTAACAAAACTGGATGCCGACGCAGAAGAAAAAGCGGAAAACTTTTCTAGTATTTTGAATGCACACTTCAATACAAACGTGAAAAAAGAGTAAACATTAATATATTATATGTGTACCTACATCATATATACTTGTGCAAAGGTATCAACTACAAATGCAAACTGTTGTAATAAGCTATATGTAATAACCTACATTTCCTTACTGACTTGTAAAACTATGAAACAAGATACGCAAGCATAACATAAGCCGCAAGATTTAAGTATGTACATACAGACATGATCTATTCGTACAAATATTAAAGCATTAAAAAATATGCAGGCTTAAAAAGACAAAACTAACTTGTGAAAAATATTGATTGCACTAAGCAACGTAAAATTTGTGACAAATACCTCATATGTAGCGTTGCTATCTCTGACGATTATAAATAGAGAACTTGAGAATATAAAAAATTCTGGAAGTAAAGTTCGCCCGAAATTTATATACCTAACACACCCTCTGAAATAAAACACCTTTTTGCAATCAACGGTGTGTTAAATTTTTATTGTTTTTCGTCAAACTAAAATCATTTAGTTGTGTGGGAAGTAGGCGTGGTTATTGCCCAAACACGAAAATTTTCGCATCAGTTATTTCAGTTATTGAATTTCTTTTAATTGTGGTTTTCAGCTTTCTTTCCATTTCCTTCGCAATTTTTTTTTTTTTTTTTGATATTTCACTTGTATTAGAAGTAGACGTGGCTTTTTTCCAATTAAATTTTAATTTTTTCTCCAGTTATCGTGTCCACAGACAGACGGACGGAGGACATTGCTAAATCGACTCGGCTATTGACGCTGATCATTTATAGGTATTTATACCGGATGTTT
The DNA here is from genome assembly GCA_958295655.1 of Palloptera scutellata. Classification (NCBI taxonomy): domain Eukaryota; kingdom Metazoa; phylum Arthropoda; class Insecta; order Diptera; family Pallopteridae; genus Palloptera; species Palloptera scutellata. The sequence continues at coordinate 38,787,787 of OY282452.1, read as the reverse complement.
TTTTTGAGGCGGAGAAGTTTATATTGAAATAAAACACAAACAAATTAAATTGGCTTTATTTTAAAGATAATTTGTTGACATTAATATTTCAATATTATTTCGCTTAACTTTTGGAAGAGATGTAGATCTTAGTAGAGATTGCACTTTTTGTTCGTGAAACTGTCACTATTTATACACATCTGCGCTCCGCATGGAATATAAATAAACATTGAAGAACTTAATAAATACATTTGTTATTTACTGGTTGCTAACTTCATATTTCATCCTCTACACGTAAAGCGGAAATACTTGATATGTTTAAATATAAGGTATTACGCAAAATTACCATGTTGAGGTAATACTTATATAATACTTACGTATATGCCTTGCGCAAATGAAATTTTCAATTTCTTTTATTTAATTTTTATATTTGTGTATATGGTGTATTGTCCTATATGTTTATATTTCCATTTTTATATTGTCTTTTCTTAAATTGTATATAATCCGTTTCAAACAAATTTATTTTTAAATGTTCATAAAAAATTAAATGTTATTACATTGTTTGCTATTAAAACCACAAATACTAATTGCCCATTTACTTCGATGTAGAATAAATGTTACGTCAACATTACCGCTTATAGTTTTCTACTTTTTGCGAAAAATGTGATATGATCTACTGCATTGTATTGCCATTCACCACAAGTGACGCGCTCGGAGCAAAAGTAAGTACTACTGTGGGCAAAAAGTAGTAAGACTTTTTAATTTAAATTTCGCGCGGAAACTCATTCATCAAAATATTATTTTTTTAAGGTTGGTATGACTGTCGGTGACATCTGTGCCAAATGTCACATCAAAATAATCATTTGTGTTTAGTATACGCTTGTCTTTCTGAAGTACAAAAAGTGCATTCGGCGATTTTCACAATGAGTGAAATTATTCAACAAAGAAGTTCCATTACATTTTGTGTGCGGAATCAAATTTCTGGTGCCGAAACGTTCAGAATGTTGCAAAAGGCCTTCGGTGATAATTGTATGTCGCGAGCAAGTGTTTTTGATTGGTACAAATTGTTCAAAGATGGTCGAGAACGCGTTGACGACGAACCACGTCCAGGACGGCCATCAACATCAACTGATGATCAACACGTCAATAAAATCAAGGAATTGGTGCTCGAGAATCGACGATTAACAGTCAAAGACCTTAATGGCATCGTTGTAATATCGGAAGGATCAGTGAAAACCTTTTTAAAACATCATTTGGTCCTAAGAAGAGTGAATGCACAAAATCACTGCATTGGTTTTACGAGACCATTTTGCCAAAAATTCGACTGATATCGTTTCGCAACTACCCTATTCGCCTGACTTAGCACCGTGTGACTTTTGGCTATTTTCTAAACTCAAAAAACCGCTTCGTGGACACCGTTTTGAGTCAATTGAAGACATTAAACATGAATCGCTAAGCGCATTGAAGGCTATTCCGGAAATTGACTTTAACAACTGCTTCGAGAATTGGAAAAAACGTTGGCACAATTGTATTGGGCCGGGGGGCATTACTTTAAAGGGGACGAAATAGCTTTGGAAGAATGAATAAACAAATTTGAAATTATGAACAAAGTCTTACTACTTTTTGCCCACAGTAGTAGTATACATATGTATAATCAGCTATAGCAAAAAAAAAGTGAACTTAAACATTTAATAGAGCAAAAACTAACTTTCGTTCCGCTTTGCATATTAGAGATTGTATGTGTGCGTAAGTGTCTGCTCTTCGTGGGTGTTCGGTTGTTATGCTGCGAACAATAATAATTTTGAGTACAGTTATGAATCATACTTCTGATGATACGGGGAAAGTAGTGTTCGAGGTTTTGTGTTAAGTTTATTGTAGAAGTGAAATATGTAAATGCAGTCTTTATTGAAGTGCATGTATGTGCATACATGTAAATAAAATAATTTCGTGGTTTTAAACATAAACATTTCAGTATTTCATTAATGCATTATAAAAAAAGGAATATGTATAACAAAATATAAACAAATAAAAAAATGTTCAGTATTAATCCTCTTCATGACTACCTTTGCTAAAAATGCCGTAATCGACATCTTCTATGTTTTCGTATCTTGAATTTTGAAAAAACGATCAACGATCTATTGGAATGAAGCTCATTTACGTGAAGAGATCAAGATATTTGGCCTTTGTTATTGATTTCCCAACAAACACGGCAAGTCTAGTGATTTAAATGTTTCCTCAACCACATTTTTCGAAATATTTACAACTTGCATCAAATTTTGAGGAAAGAAATAAAGTGTAAATAGACGCTGCTTTGCGTAATTTTTATTACTATTGAACCAATTTAGACTTTGTCCAGTGATGCCCACTTTTCTGTTAACAATCAGTTTTTCTGGTTCTTTTGAACTAACAAAGTCGGATGTTCCCATGTTAATAGCGTTAAATTTAGGACCAGAGTTTTTCGCCACATTTATTATTTTAGACCATCAGGAGTTGCAAAAACCTCAAATTATTTTTTGGTAATTGTTTTCAGCTGGGAGGATGCCAAATAATATTTTAATAGTAGGGCCAGCTTAATATTATGGGTTCGTCCACCATACGATCAGAGTATAAAATAATATTTTCTGTTGCTGTTCTGTTTTCTGGTTACTAATATCTCCTGCCCTCTCGAAGCCACACTGCCACAATATTGAAAATTGAAAGAATAACTGTTGTTAGGCATTAAGAACTCTTTACACTATTTGTTTTTGTCACGTGTCCAGTTATGAAATATGTACTTTGGTAAATTTGTTATATGTACATATGTATATGGGTATTTTTATATCAAATTCGAAATGAAAACTTTCAATTGATCACTAGTCAGAAACTATTAAGGATACAAAAATTGTGTTAAGGAGTGTAAAATATTGAAATTAAATGCAACCGTGTGATCTTAACGTAGTCAGCAAATAACTTTCGTTCAAACTCAACCACATGAAAATCCCGTTAGATTTGAACTTGAAAATTCTGTTAGATTTGATTCTGAGACATTTGAACAGTAAGTTGAAGTGAAGTGCTGACTACGAAATAAACAGTTGCCAGTTACAGTTACTAACTGTTCTACTTCGAACTTTACTTCAACACGGCTGCCAGCCAACATCTTTATTTCGTATTCACACGTCTTGCGGTCGCATCTCTTTTTCGTAATTGCATTTGTGTCTCGCTGCATTTTTATAACGTACGCACATGCGTAGAACGCCGCCAAGAAGAAGTCCCCGTTTGCAACAAGCTGAGCTTCTGCAAACAATGGATACAGATACAAAGGATATTACGAACATCGGTTCATCCTCTGCTCGGATTGCCACCAATTCCGCCGCCACGTGCGATTCTGCCGCCACGTACAGTTTTGCCGCCACGTACAGTTCTGCCGACACTTACAATTCTTCCGCCGCCAGCAATTCTGCCGCCGCGTGCGATTCTGCCGCCACATTAAATGTTTTTGCACCAACTAATTCTGCCGCCACAGCCAACGCTGCCAGTGCTAATACTTCCACGCTATTTAATTACACTGATCTCATGAATTCTGCCACCATGTCTTCTGCTGCTGTCGTGGGTGCTTCTGCTGCTCCCTCTGCCAACGTCGACGCTACTGCCGTTAACTTACCTGCTCAACATTTAGGGTCCTATGCGGATGTAATTAATCAGCAAATGAAGTTGTTCAACGCCATGCAAGAACAAATAACCGCACTTACGAGTCAAATACACGAAATGCGATCACAATTTAATACAAGTAGCACGCAAAATGATACGCCGTCGTCAACGAAAAATCGCCCTAATAAAGAGCGTATATTTTTCAACGAAATGCCAACACCCGAATATCGATCAAGCCAAATTGTCGCTTCTGCCGCGGAGGCTGCGCCGAGTCAAAATGTTACATTTGCTACTGCGAACGGCATTTTTGATTCTACTTCACATTGTCGTCAATCGCCATTGCCTACGCCTGCAACCTTCATTTCTTCGCCGCCAACTAGTATGTCTATGCGAAAACTATATGATTTGCCAGAATTTAGAGGCGTCGCTGAAGATTGGCCATTATTTTATAACGCATTTTTACATTCTACGACTGCGTACGGTTATGGTAATTTAGAGAATAACCAACGCCTGCAAAGGTGTCTCAAAGGAGAAGCAAGAGACGTGGTAAAATCATTATTAATTCACCCAAATAATGTAAATGCTGTTATTGAACAGCTTAAATTTCGATTCGGAAGGCCAGAGCTATTGATTCAAAGCCAATTACGTCAGGTTAAGGAAATATCAGCGGTATCTGAAAATGCAGTTGATAAACTAGTGCCATATGCGACGAAGGTAAGAAATTTCGCCACGTTCATGCAATCGGTTGATGGTCAACAGCACCTGGCAAATCCAACACTGCTCGAAGAACTCGTGAGCAAATTACCTATGAGTAAAAGGTTGGATTGGGCAAAGCATTCATTGACAATAAAGCCCTATCCAACTATAGAAAATTTTGCAATTTGGTTGGAAGATGTTGCGAGGCTTGTTTGCATGGTTCAGGGATATGACCGTCAACGAGTCGTACTACACGCTGTACAAAAAACTGACGATAGTCGTGCCACACCTGTCATCAAATGCAATGCCTGTCAGGGGCCGCATAAAATTCACGTTTGTGAAATATTTAAGCAAGCTTCTATCACTGACAGATGGTCAATCGTCAAAAAACAACGCTTGTGTTTTTCATGCCTAGGTTTTGGGCATTCTGTGCGCAACTGTCGTCGCCGTGCAGAGTGCGCTACCGACGACTGTAAACGTTGGCACAATAAGCTGTTGCATGACGATAATAGTGTGGTTTCGACAAACAACAAGCGTGAGGCTGTTTTAAGTTGTCATGAAGACATAGCTACGCATAAACAGATCTTGTTCCGTGTAGTGCCTATCACACTGTTTGGGCCTAATAAGCAAATAGATACATACGCTTTGCTGGATGACGGGTCTTCAATAACAATGATGGACAGAAGCCTTGCATGCGAATTGGATCTCCAAGGTGCAAGTCAGTCCGTGCAATTGCAGTGGTTTGACGATAAGAAAAGCAAAGTTAACGCGACCATGGTAAATCTTCAGATAAGTGGTAAGGGTATGGAAAAACGTCACAGATTGAATAATGTTCATGCAATACCAAATTTCGAGCTGCCGATTCAAAGTATAAACGAATCTGATTTAAGTGGTATTTCTGGGGTCAGTAGAGACCAACTCGTGTATACTAATGCCAAGCCAAAAATACTTATTGGTCTTGATCATTGTCACCTGGGCATATCAACGAAGACAATATCTCTGTGGGAAAAGGGACCTTATGTCGTTAACACAGTGCTCGGGTGGGTCGTGTATGGCCCCACGAACAACGTTTTACAAACGCGAACATGCCTTTTCGTAAAGTCGTGCAAGGATGAACATTTACACAATTTGGTGGAAGAATACTTTACCACCGAGAATTTTGGTATAAAATCTGCACCCGCTGTGTTAAGCAAAGCAGATCTTCGGGCGCAGCACATTCTGAAAACAACAACTAAGCGTGTAGGGGAACGATTTCAAACGGGCCTTCTCTGGAAAAGCGATACTGTTTACCTACCCAACAGTTACAGTATGGCGGAAAGAAGGCTTGTCGGAATCGAACGGAGAATGAACAAAGACGAAATCTTTGCCAACGCTTATAAAAACATCATTGCAAATTATATAGCCAAGGGTTATGCGCGTAAACTCGAAGCACCTGAAGCTGCCATAAAAAACTCTAAACTTTGGTTTTTGCCACATTTTGGTGTGGTCAACGTCAATAAGCCAAATAAATTGCGACTCGTTTTCGACGCCGCCGCGACTGTTGACGGAGTTTCTTTAAACTCCTACCTCTTGAAGGGACCACAAAATTATATGCCCATGCCTACAATTCTATTTAATTTTCGGGTCGGAGCTGTTGCTGTCTCAGGTGACATTCGAGAGATGTTTCACCAGGTGCTGATTCAACAAGATGATAGATTTGCGCAGCGATTTTTATGGAGAGATGGAGATGGTACTCGTCGTCCCGATGTTTATGAGATGCAGGTAATGACCTTTGGAGCTGCATGCTCACCTTGCACCGCTCATTACATTAAAACCGTGAACGCTCTAGAGTTTAACGAAAGTAGTCCTAGAGCGGTAAAATCAATCATCGATCATCACTACGTGGATGACTTCGTGGACAGTTTTAATTCTGTAAGTGAGGCAATGGAAACAGCGATGAAAGTACGAGATATCCACAGCAAAGCAGGATTTGAGTTACGAGGATTTGTCTCTAATTCGGTGGAAGTGGCTAAAGCGCTGAATGGCGAAAATAAACTCTTGAATGTCTGCAGAAAATTTAAAAGCCAGAGTGCATCAGAAAAAGTCCTAGGAACTGTATGGCAGCCGCATGACGATACCTTTAGGTATCAATTAAATTTTAATAGAGTTGATAAGTCGATTATTAGTGGTGAGAGACGGCCCACAAAGAGAGAATTATTAAGTACCGTCATGTCGGTGTTCGACCCTTTGGGGTTTCTCGCACATTTTATGGTTGCTGCGAAGATTTTATTACAACAAGTATGGCGACTTAATATATCATGGGATGAGCTTATCCCCGATAAAATAAGTAACTTATGGCAAAATTGGCGAAAGGCGTTGAGTGGAACGGCTGCTGTAAAAATCCCACGTTATTATTTCATTAAAGGCATACCGGTAGAAATTCAGTTACATGTATTCGTAGATGCCAGTGAACACGCGTTTGCCGCCGTAGCATACTGGAGGTACATCAATGCAAAGAATGAAGTGGGGTTGTCCTTTGTTTGTGCAAAGACGAAGTGTGCGCCGCTGAAGCCTTTGACAGTACCACGATTGGAACTACAAGCGGCAGTTTTAGGAACACGTCTTATGCAAACACTGGTTCAGGAGCATAATTTGAAAATTTCTCACTGTGTTTTGTGGAGCGATTCAACAACGGTGCTAAGATGGCTACGATCAGAACACTGCCGGTACAAACCGTTTGTCGCCCACCGGGTAGCTGAGATCCTCGCCTGCACAAGCCAAGACTGTTGGAGATGGGTACCCACCAAGGAGAACGTTGCCGATGAAGCTACAAGGTGGAAATCAGATTTTGATTTCCAACCCACGTCGCGCTGGTTTAAGGGTCCAGATTTTTTGCTTAAAGGTTCAGAAGGCTGGCCCATTAACTATAACACTCATGTTTTGCCAAACGATAACGACGACGAAGTATGTGCTAAATTTGTGTTTTTTACCGAAAGTTCCAGTACTTTTGACATCGCAAGATTTTCTAATTTTAATCGCTTGAAGCGCACAGTGGCTTGGGTAAATCGCTTTATTAAACGTAGCCGCAAAATATCCGCTGATAACCACGAATATGGGTTGACTATAAGTGAAGTAATTGACGCCGAAATACTACTCTGTCGTTTGGCTCAAAACGAATCATACTTCCTTGAAATTAAGGAGCTGAAGGCCGGAAGGGGCGTAAATAAGGCTAGTGCATTATACAATATGCTGCCGCAGTTGGATGCACGTGATGTCATGCGTGTTGGAGGTCGTATAGAAAAGGCAAGCTGGTTGCCATACGAAGTGAGACATCCAATAATATTGCCGCAAAATCACAAACTCACTATTCTAATCGTTGCACATTTTCATGATTTGATGAAACACCATAATACTGAAGCCACGATCGGTGAAATCCGGAAAACCTACTGGATTCCACAGCTACGTAAGGTAATGCGTCATGTGATTTCGAAGTGTCAGCAATGCAAAATAGCTCGATCAGTACCAGTTACTCCGCTAATGGGAGATCTTCCCGAGGATCGACTGACGCCGTTTATACGCCCGTTCACATACACTGGTGTCGATTATTTCGGACCCTTAACTATTACTGTTGGACGTCGCCATGAGAAACGCTGGGTCGCTATTTTCACCTGCCTTACCGTGAGGGCAATACATCTAGAAGTTGCATCAGATTTATCTACAGATGCATTTATTCTGGTTTTACGAAATTTTATTAATCGACGTGGCGTGCCCATCCGTATTCGCAGTGACAATGGGAAAAACTTCGTTGGTGCCAACGAGGAAGCGAAGGGTTTCACTGACGTTTTTGATTGCGAACGCGTTCTGGATGAAGCGACTATGAAGGGGATAGATTGGATTTTTAATTGTCCGCGAAACCCATCCGAAGGGGGAATATGGGAACGAATGGTTCGATGCGTAAAGAAGGTTTTACGACAAACGCTAAAGGACCTGGCTCCTCGTGAGCACACGCTGCAAAGCTTTATAATTGAAGCCGAAAACATCGTCAACTCGCGCCCTTTGACACACCTGCCAGTGTCGGCTGAAGAAGAAGAGCCACTTACGCCGAATCATTTTCTTTTGGGGTCAACAAACATCACACAGTCAGCAGCAGCAGCCAACGATATTCATACAGTATACGCTTTTCGAAAGCAGTGGCGCATAGCTAAGCAGATGCGGGATCACTTCTGGAAGCGATGGATCCTCGAATACCTCCCAACGTTAACCCGAAGAGCAAAGTGGTGTGAAAGGACCGATAAAATTAAGATAGGTAGCCTAGTGTTTATATGTGACGAAAACATGCCACGTCGATGTTGGTGCAGAGGGGTTGTAGAAAATATCTACACTGGCAAGGATGGTGAAGCAAGACGAGCAGACGTTAGAACTGGCTCCGGCGTATTCTGTCGCCCGGTATCGAGATTGGCGGTATTGGACATTGATGATGGTGAATCGAGGTCGATTCACGGGGGTGGGGGTGTAAAATATTGAAATTAAATGCAACCGTGTGATCTTAACGTAGTCAGCAAATAACTTTCGTTCAAACTCAACCACATGAAAATCCCGTTAGATTTGAACTTGAAAATTCTGTTAGATTTGATTCTGAGACATTTGAACAGTAAGTTGAAGTGAAGTGCTGACTACGAAATAAACAGTTGCCAGTTACAGTTACTAACTGTTCTACTTCGAACTTTACTTCAACACGGCTGCCAGCCAACAAGGAGTAAACGACAAGTACAAATGCATAAAACAAAAGAACGGGGTGAAAAAGCAATGTGTAAAATTTTTTTTTACAGTTCCACCAATTCTACCAAAACTGGTAATTTTTTTTTTCATTTTACTGCGCTTGTTACATGTTTTTAAAATTTGGTACACTTATGGGCAAAATTAATTAGTAATTTAGAATTGCGAACATATTTTCAAAATACTTTTTGTTGAAAAAAGTAAAATTATAATGTTTTTAAATACTAAAAAAGGCGTCACTGGCTGAGCTAAAATTATGGAATGCGAAAATATAACAACTCTGCAATATGACATTTTAATGTTAAAGAAAGAGACACAAGATTCCTTATTAATAGAAAATCTTGTTATGATTTACATTGGCGACCACGCAGCTTTGATTTGACTCCGTTGCACTATTATTTAATCTGTTAAAAATAAGAGTTACGCTAACCATCCAGAAACGATTAAGGCTCTTAAGGTCGATATTGGTTCAACCGTCGGTCGAGTACAGCTCCATACAGTCGAAAACGTATTAAGAAATTTGGTTGATTGTATGAGCTACTGCAGGGCCAGCCGAGGAAGACATTTCAATAAAACAGTGTTCCACAATTAACCGGAAGGATTCTACCTTCGAATAATAAAAATCGCATTAAAAAAAATTATTTGTTTCTTATTTACACAAACATTAAATTCTAAATTATAAATGGTCCACCCCGTACATATATAGGTATATTATATAAAGCTAAAATGCGCAACTAATTGCACTCTATAAAAGTTTTTTGGAAGTAGATGGAAAGAGGGGATGAATTGCAAATTGTTGTTGCAAATTTAAAAAAATTTTTAATTGGACTAAAAAGAGCAAAATTCCGGGATTAGTATCCCTAGTGTATACTACTACAGATCACTGCTCATATACATATGTATATATGTGAGCTTGATTTATGCATACTTATATGCATGCATTCAAATGCTGGAAATATCATCACACTGCCCTCCACAATAAGCTTTTGAGTTGGTCTGACCTTTGTTTCCATACCTTCCATAATTACAACGAGATCTTCATCGTCTTTCTGGCAATCATCAATTATCTCAGCGGTCCAGCTTTCTGCTGGAAGTGTGTTTAATAGCTTTCTTTTGTTCCAGAGTATTGTTTACATTTCTTCTTGCACGAGCGTCGTGATGGAGCATCAGTTCTTGCTCTTGCTGTCCATAAAAGTACTTATGAAAATATTTGGCGCACTCAACTATTGCTAGTAGCTCTCTCCTTGTAACGTAGTAATTAACTATTACTTTCTCTTGACAATCGATTATTTGGGAAAGCACTCACATAGTCCGAAACCACTAGCATCGGTATCCAAAAAATGGAAAGCTCTTTCCTGATTCTCATGCGATCGAAATGGTAGATTTTTCCTTGTCAACTCATGCAAACTAATATTTGCAAACCCGGGCATAAATCTTCTATAGTAAGTGCATAATCCGAGGAAACTTCGAAGTTCAAGTAAATTTTTCGGACGTGGCCAGTCTGTTACTTCGGCTACCTTCTTTTCTCGATGGTGTGATCACTTTCAATGCTTACCTTATGACCCGGTAATTCACTTCCCTCTGGTAAAGGTAGCATTTCTTTGGATTAAGATTTATCCCAGCTACCTCAATACACCTAAACTCCACTTTTAACTTTTCCAGTCATCAAAGTTTTTTCCTATCACTATGATGTTATAGAGTTATACTAAGCAAGTTTTGCAGTGCAGTTCTTTGAGCACGCGTTTCATCATTGCCACAGAGTATTACTAATTAAACTTGCCAACAATCACTCTGCAGATCCAGTGTAGAGAACCATTTCGCACCGGATAGTGTATCCATGGTGTCATCGGTTCTAGGAAGAGGGTAATTATCCTTTTTAAACCTTGGCAAGAGGATGGAGCACTACATATCCAGTATCGATTTATTGTTTAACAATTGCCGTTCTTCCGCTTAATTTGTTGCTGGATGCAATTATGTTCCAGAACTTTCTCATCATGCCAGGTTACTGCATCTGCCCTTTTAACGCTGATTAGGATACGTGTTAGCAGTTGATTTATTCGACTGGCTCACCTCGCAGTTCATAATGGCCGAAACCTCCTGACAATTATCGTTTTTTTTCTGATAATGGTTGGTGTAGTAGTTGGGTTTAAAACCATTACTCGTACATCCTTTCTAGTTTTAACGAATGGTTTCCCGAGTATAATGTTTATTAAGAATTTCTTATTGATAGCTTCGACAAACCATAACGTCCTGTATCCATTGCCTCATCGACCTTAGCCCACAATATCGCTTCTGAATTCAATATCTTCCATAATAAAATCGTACTCTAGCCGTGTGTTGCCTATGCCTATTCCCTTTGAGACTTTTCTCAAAGTTCTGGGCCATTGGAGCACATTTCCTGTGGCTGTGCTCAGTTTGTTTCTGGATCAGCTTCTACTGTTCAACTTGTAGCTGCCATTGCTCAGCTTGTTACCGCCATTGCTCAGCTTGTTGCTGCCGCTGTTCATTTTGTTGCTGCTCAATTTGTTGCTGCATCAGCTGATGCTGCTCAGTTTGGTCATCATTTCCATCATATTGACCATGATTACCCTTTGAAGGTATTCGAGCTCATCGACATTGTTTCCTTCTCCTTCCTTAGCACTTCCCAAGCGCAGCTGCAGTTCTGATTTATTACCACTTGTTGGTAAATTCAAACAAGCGACTTCCTTTTTAAGTTGCTCCACTTTAAGCTTTTCAAGATTCACCATTTAACACAATCCCACTTTTGGCACCAATTGTAATAATTATTTAGTTTCTACTGCTCATTTATTCTCAACAAATAAAAAAAAGTTTCAATCATTGGATTGTGTATAAAAGCAAATTATTGCAACTTTATTTAATTATGTCACCATTCAAAAACACCTAAAATTACTTCACAATTATATTACGCAGTCTGTGTTTTCACTACAACTGTCGAACTGCGACTTACTGTATTCTGCTGCAGCAGTCGTATTTATACCACACATGGCGTCGCCTTTACGAACATTCCAGAGCTTTTCGAAGTTTACAGGGGATGCTATGCTTCATGTCATTTGTTAACATAGCCACGAACAATTAGCCTGGCCACAAAGTCGCTAGATAGCGTGGATGTGTAAATAACTACATACTCTCTGTAACCAATCAGTCTAGTCTTATACTAGCATTATACTACACCGCGAGTGACCACAATTAGATCCATGTCTAGTTCAAACATATGAGAACAGATTAGTAATTTTTATGTGTACCGGCTTGTCATTGCCCAGGACCATGTATATTTGGACCAGCACTGTATATTTTGGACCAGCACTGTCTCTGTTTTTATTCCAATCCTTCCGGTTAATTGTGGAACACTATTACATTTAAATGATTTCAACGGCTGGCCTTGCAGCTCAATTTAGTACATTTTCGACTGTATGGAGCTTTACTCGACCGATGGCTGCACCAATTTCGTCCTTAAGAGCCTCAATCGCTTATAGATGGTTAGCCTAACACTTATTTTTACCGGAGTCAAACCGCGACTACGTGGTAGCCAATGCACATCACCAAAACAAACATCAAACATCCCACCCAAATGATTGATTGTTGTACGTCTGTGTGACACGTCCATCCTGTTGGAACCAAATGTTGTCCAAGTCCATGTCTTCTAAAGTAGGCAACAACTAATCAGTTATAATTGTGCGGTAGCGCACACCATTCACGGTAATGCATCTTCTTTCCTCATTTTCAAGAAACAAACAGTTACTCGTTGATGGTTCATTGGTTTCTCAAGAACTACGCACGGATTTTTTGAGCCCCAGGTGCGTCAATTTTGTTTATTAACGAAACCACCGAGGTCAAAGTGAGCTTCGTTTTTAAATCAAAGTCATTTTTAATTCAATACCTGTTAACACTGTTAGACTACTTTATTCAATATAATATTTGCCATTATTTGTATTCTGATTGTTAAATATTCTTATGAAGAATAATAACCTCATTTTTGTAGGCAAAATCTGTAATACCCAACCCTTGCTACACAAATTAATCGCTCTTAAGACAAAAAGTACCTTTATATGACTTTTCTAATTTATTCGATGGATTTCCGTGTATTTGAAACAAACCATTTTTAAACCGAACCAGCGGTCGAAGGGGCGGAAGAATTTTTCACATTTAACTCCAATTAAACCCAGTGGCCGCCGAGGCTAGTTGGTAGTGCGCTGACTTGCTACGCAAAGAGTAGAAAAAACAAATTTTCTACATGGCATGATCTTTTGAAAGAGTAGAAATAGCCCAACAAAGGCTTTTCATTTCGCCGATCGAATTCGGCGATTCCATTTATGTACAAATATAACACGCACAACATGAGTGGATACAAAGAGACCGGCCTAGGCTCTCCATGGGCAGTTGTGCCATGAAAAGATGGAAAGAAGTAACCAAATAAAGAGCGTAGCTAACATGACATGATTTCTAACTTTTTCTGCCTCAATTGGAAGCCATTCAGGACGGCACCACCTGCCACACAGCGTGCGACACAATTAATTTACTGAAAGACTCATTTGACGAATTATTAATTTCATGAAATGGACCTTTTAACTGGCCACCTCGGCATCAGCATGTCCTCATGCAATTTGACACCATTAGATTATTAACTTTGGGGATATGTAAAGTCGCATATCTACGCCGATAAACCAGAAACAATTAAGCGTTTGGAACCCAACATTCGTCGCGTTATTGCCGCAAGATTTACAGTAGGATTTACTGCGAAGAGTGTGCGAAAATTGGGCCTCCAGATTACGCCATGTACGCGCCAGCCGCGGCGGCTACTTGCCCGAAATCAAATTTAAACATTAATGCCAAAAAATTACCTTTAAAATTCATGGATATTAAAAATATTTTTCTGTGTTTCAATTTAAACTTATCCACGTCTAAAAAAACCGATATTTATAAAAATTACATACCTTAAGATTGTTTCTATTATTTTGTCCTTATGACATTTAAGCCCAATATTATAATCATCGTAAAAACGAAAATCATTCAGCTCCATTTAAAATCGTTTCAAAAAAACTGAAGGTTTTAATATACATACACAAGTACAATGCTCGTAGTCTAAATGTACAAACATTATAGAGGGGTTTTTTTTAGAAGTGTGGTTTTCAATCTGGCAATACTTTTTTCGAAGTTGGTCTTTTTGACAGCTGTCACTGGATTTATGCTCAGTTTGGTTTGCCTTTTCATAATGAATAGACTTACTCCTGAACAACGTTTGCAAATCGTGCAAATTTATTACCAAAATAATGGTTCGGTTTCACAAGAAAAATTTGCTCAGCGATGAGCTCACTTTGGTTGAATGTGTTGAATAAGCAAAATTGTCGCATTTGGAGAGATCATAATCCACAAGCCATTGTTGAGAGGCCGTTCCATCCTCAAAAAGTCACTGTTTGGTGTGCTCTCTGGGCAGAGGAATCATTGGTCCATATTTCTTCAAAAATGAAGCCGGTAATAATGTTACAGTCAATGGGGAACGCTATAGAGCCATGATTAATGACTTTTTCGTGCCTGAATTGGAGGATGTTGATGTGGACGACCTTTGGTTCCAACAAGACGGCGCTACATGCCATACAGCCAACGAAACAATCAATTTATTGAAGGAAACTTGTTGTGAGCGCCTTATCTCGCGTCTTGGGTCTGTGGCGTGGCCTCCAAGATCGTGCGGAAATCGTTTTTAAAACATAATGGCAAATCCTTATCTTTATAATAAAGCTAAATTCTTGGCCATAACATTACATTTACTTTACTTACTTTTAATGGCACAACAGCCCATGGAGGGCCAGGCCGAGCTTTTCGCATCCACTCATGTTGTGCGTGTTATATTTGTACATGGATGGAAGGGACCTAGAGTTTAATGCCGAATCCGAACGGCGAAGTTAAAAGCTTTTCATGGCAATTTTTACTCTTGTAGGTTTGCCATTGCCTGCCAAGAGGTGGTGCCGTGTAGAAAAATTATTTTTTCTATTTTTTGATTTTGCCTGTGCCGAGATTCGAACCCCGGACACTCTGCGCAGCAGTCCAACGCTCTAACACTACGCCACAGCGACCACAACATAATAACGACCATAACATTATATTATATGCGTTTTATTTCTTCTTGAAAACCACACTTCTAAAAAAAACACCTTGCAGATATACATAACTAGTTGTGACTTGAGATAATGTTGTTGTTAAAGCTGTTTTTGCAATTGATGTTGAAGTTGTTGGATTTTTTCTTGCTAGTCTTGTTGTTGCTGAGAGCAGTATTTGTTGATGCTGGTCTCTAGTCTGATGAGGTTGTCGTTGCTACATTTGATCATTGTCTTTTTTTGTTTAGGTATTATTTGTATTTAAGTATTGTCGATACTCTGCCAACACCAATGAAAAATATTCTATGCAGTCTCTAAATCTATAGTTTACTTTATGTACTTTATGTTTCTTTGGATTATCATGTTATCATGTGAAGGGGATCGACTACTTATCGATCCCTTATTGGCGATCTACTTATTATTTACTATTAAGTGACTTTTGGTGACATAGAGTATATTCACAGCGCACATGTTTCATAGTACAATGCATTGTAGTGTGATGCTCTATGCATATGTTAATACAGGTTGTGCTCAAGGTACCTTACATTTATAGCCTCGGCAATAGTTACTTGTGTTTCATGAGTAGAATGGCCATAGTGATATTGGGTAGTGTATAAACTACATGACGTTCCTTTCCATATCTTCCATAAATACAGTGAGGTCTTCATCGGCCTCTGGTCTTCACGGATTTTCGCTAGAACGCTAGCTTTCTGCTGGTATTGCGTTTAATAGCCAGATATCAACAATGATCTCTGTTGGCCCTCTCGCCAACAGAGATAACATTTTCCCTTGAAGCCCTGTCTCTTCTGATTCTCCGCGGAGTCTTACCTCTCATTGGATCGTGACCTTAATCGCTTACGGCAACAGGAAACAATTTCGCTTGAAGGCTTCGTTCAATCCGCCATATTCTTAACAGCTTGCCAAAGTGCTTCCTTCACAACATGTACGATGTCTATAGTTTTTTCCGTCTCTTCTTTGTGCACTCTCGGCGTTGTATGGCACGACATCAACCATATTTCCACTGGTATATACCAAATGTGTCTGGGGCTCTATGTCCGAGGCGTGTACAGGTTACACAGGTTAATAATTTGGAATTTGATTTTGATGTACATAAATAAGAAACGAATAGCTTTTTTCTTAGTTAAAATTATGAATTTCCAGAAATGGACCTGTTAGCCCATTACCTCTTTGGTGTAATTTGACCCCATTAGATTATTTTCTTTGAAAGTACAATCCATCCGGTTAATTGTGGAACACTAAGTATTTCATTCAAATGACTTTCTCGGCTGGCCTTGCAGTAGCCCAATCAATCAACCCAATTTTCCAGTATATTTTCGAATTATGTAGCTTGACCAATGCACAAATTTCATCCTTAAGAGTCTTAATTGTTGCTGGAAGGTTAACGTAAGACTTATCTTTAATGGCTCCCCATAAATAATAGTCCAACGGCATCATTGGCTACTTCGCAGTTGCGTGGTGGTCGATACATATCACCAAAACAAGCAATAACGCGATTTTCAAACTTCCCATGCAAAGTTTGATTGTTGGAAGGAAATATTGTCTGAGTCCATGTCTTCTAAAATATGCCACAAATAATCAGTTATCATTGTGCGGTAGCGCACACCATTCACTAAACGCACCTTCCTTCTTCTGAGCAACAGCAGCAATTTTTTCATTTGTGCATACTATAGGATACTATAGGATACGATAACGTGTTGTTTTAACCAATAAAGATCCAGCTTCACGTACACGTTTCACAAATTAATCAACAAATTGCGGGGAAGGCGTTTCTCTTCCAACGATTTTTGATTGCATTTGTCTTACACTTTCGGTAGGGGATTCACCATTTCGGAAGTAAATTTTTAGTATTTCCCAACGTTCTTTCGTTAACCGAAAATTTAAAACTAATTTTCCTTCATAATGAGAATGACATTAGAATTGTCATACTCAACATAACCAGTAGTTCAAATTCCAAATGTTAGATGTACCGCCTTTTACTTGCAGAGCCTCATCATCGCGCTGTGTTCTGCTCCTGCATGTGGCCACTTCCGTAACTGCACTGCAATGCTCCCATAATGACCACATATGTAGTTGTTCTTTTCTACGTCTAGAATTGTTTGCAATACCTCTGCAGCACCACTCTTCAGGAAAATAATCAATGAAGTGGCCGATCTTCATCGTTCCAGTTGTTTCTAGAAGCTGTTGTTTCAAATTGCATCTTAAAAATGTTGTAGTAGCGTCGTATGTCGGTTCTGCTAACTTTGTAGTTTTGACCAGAGTGGCTGTCGATCCGCTCAATTGCAATTGCTTTATTTGTTTCTCCATCTCGGATAATTTTCCATAAATTTCGAGAACTTTGTCTTCTAATTCCGTCCGCGTCGACGTTTCTTCAATCTGCAGTGGCAGGATTACTTCCGTCATCGCCATTAAGCAGCAAGAAGTGCTCCTTCCATAACCTTATAATACCCTGAACATTTGTCACCAGATTTCGGTCTTAATCCGATAGAGATGCTCCCGAATTTCTTGCCGATGTGTTAAGTTTTTTGCTGCATAAGTTTACGCTGCTCATGTTGTTTCTGCATCAACTGATGCTCCTGAGCTTGTTTTTGCGTCAGCTTTTGCTGCTCGGCTTGTTTTTGCATCAGTTGCTCAGATTGATGATGCATCAGTTGCCGCTTCATTTCCATCATACTGGCCATTTAATCTACCTGACCCTCCTCCTCATTCGTAATTACTATGCTTATCTCTTCAAGGAATTCGTGCTCATCCACGTTGATTCCTTTTCCTTCCATAGCGCTCCTTAAACGCACCTGTAGCTCCGATTTATTATCACTTGAAATAATAATTATTGCAAATTTATTAAATTCACCACTTAACAAAACAATTACAAATTTCTTCACTTATGTTCATATATTACACACTCTGTGTTTACACTAATACTGCGATCGCCTCTATTCCGCTACTCGTATTTCTAACACAGATTTCATCGCTTTTGTTTTGTGTCATTACATAGTTAACACGAATTCCGAAAGTTTTTTCGTAGGTTCTATTCTAATACATTCCGAAGTCGCTATATGGAGTGGATATGTAATAACTAAGTACATATGTTTGTATGCCACTGGAGATCTAAACATAAGGTATAATATGTACATATATGTGCCTTGTCTTTATGCGCATACATCATACACGCATGCATGCAAATGTGTTCCCTGCCGGCAAATCAGCTAAATCAGGCAAATCAGCTAAATGAGTTGGCACTCAAAGGCACATTTAAATTTTATTCAACTAAAATATGTAACAACTCTTCGAAACACTCGGGAGAGGCCTATTTTTAAAGTACCAATCACCGGTTTTTTCGTTTAATGTTTTTTTATTGCACATTGTTCTTCGGAAAATTACAAGGAAATTACAAATTGTAAATAGCAGAAAAAAAACAAATAGCAATAAAGCAGGACATTAAACAGAAATAAAAAAAAAACAAAACAACAAAAAAATATGTCTCTTTGATTTTGGGGAAGTTCTGCATTACACTGTACTTAGCTTATAGTTACGTCGCAAAAGTTGACTAGAATTATGTTATTTTCGTAGTTGACAAACGAATTGCTTTTAGGGTTGTTCTGGAAATATATCTCACAATACTTAACCAAAATGAGTGCTGCAAAACAACAAAGTTTGGAAATCGAAGATAACTTCAAGATGAATCCATCAGATCGTCGTTAAAACATTTCACGTTAACTTAAAATTTTTAATGATTTTATTTATAATTGTTTTTATGAGTGTTCGTGCGTGTGGCGTAAATTTTAGCTCGTGAACGTGAGTGAGTGTGTGCATAAATCAAAGGCTCGTGCATGAACGTATTTGATCTCAAATAGAAGATCGCTCACGCGTCCATCTCTACTCTGAACTGACATCACTCGTCCGTTTTATTTTGGTGGAAAATTATTTAATATTTTATGTTTGTAGACCATGTCAAATTTAAAAAACTCAGTGGTTTAGTAATAGCTCAATTTATTGAAGACGATGACGAAGCTGTTGACGAAATTGAGGGCAAAGGTGAATGTTTTTATATTCCGGCAACCTCTTTTGGTTGTGGGTTGGTTGCTCGGTACAGAACCGATCAGCCAGTTTTTTCCAAGCCTTGGTGCAGAACCAATCCTTGGGTTTCGAGGAGATTTTTAGATGATTTCTTTCCACAACTTTTATTTTGTTTAAACGACTGGATCGCTCAATACTTGATTTGCTACTAATGCTTATTTATACCTATATATTAACTACAATGCCGGTGATAAACGCAAAAACGTAGTAATCAAATTTACAAATGAAAAATGATGGCACAGCGCAACTTCAAGCGTGTGACCGGTTGCAAGGTTTTGGCTGTCCCAGAATTCCAGAGTGTCATATTGCTACACGCGCTGCCGTAAATACATGATCGCTGGTGCAATATGACCCTCCGTGAGAATCCTAAGCATAAGCAAATTCACACACAACCGACGGCGCTGTTGAGGTTATGCTGCGTCAACAGTCAAGAAGAAAGTGATTTTGAAGAAATGTAATGAATTAAAGGGTTTAAGAGTACAGCATTAGAACCAACACACTGAAAAATCCTTCTCTTCACAACATTGTGCGGTTACCAGTGACAAAAAAAATCGGAAATAGATTTAGGATATTGGTTAAGAATTTTTATAGCGATATTGAAAACATGATTTTAGAGCATACAAATTCAAAATTAAAAGCTAAATTTGATCTGTCAGAAAAAACGGAAGCGAAATATCTTGATAAAATCAAATAACTTGAGGTCACTTTTTGGTATCTTGATCTATACATCTGCATTGAAGTCGAAGCACAAGGACAACATATAGAAAGAGGATAGAAACATTTAGATCTACAATCTCCGGGTGCACGATTCCTTTGTATTCTTAGTTACCTTAGATTTTATATCTCTTTTATAGACAACAACGATTGTTAGCTGCAGTTTCCGAAATGTTCAACAAATTTGTAGAATAATATTCAATTGGTACTCATGCTTGCATTGATGAAATGGTAATACTGTTTCGAGATAGAGGGAAGTTCAAGATTTATATGCCAAATAAGCTCGCAAAATGGGGTATTAAAATAATGTCCTTGACAGATGAACGCACACAATGTATTTGGCAACAATTTTGATGGAGTTGGTTTAAAAAATGAAGGAAAACGACTTGAAGTACCAACACAATCAGTGCGAAGGATGTGTAAAACATTGGAAGGATGTAGCAGAAATATTACTGCTGACAACTGGTATTCAGCACTCCAGCTAGTAGAAGAATTAAAAACAAGACAAATAACTTATTTAGGTGCGCTAAAAAAGAACAAAAGTGAGATTCCACTGAAATTTCAGCCAAAAAACACTAGACCATTGGGATCTTGCATATATGGTTTTACCAAATATGTAAAAAATTATATCCTACCTGATTATCCTAAAAAATTATCCTCCATGAATGACTAAAAACAATTTAACCAACTTACAGGGAAACCTGCAATGATAGCTGATTATAATGAAATAAAAGGAGGAGGAAAAGCTCATCCACTTGATAATAAATGGGGTATTCATGCGGTCGACGTACACACCGCTGGCCATTACCCATATTTTATAGAATTTAGGATGTTAGTGCTGTGAATGCTAACGTTATTTTTCAATCTTCAAAGGATTTTGATAACAGCTCAAGGGGAGACTGTTCACAAAAGCTGGTAAGACAATTGGTTTTACCATATTTGCATAGAGGAGAACACAAGCATAGGCTGCCTCGGTCATTACGAGACGTAATTAGTAATAATTTGGGTTCAGACTACCTCCGATGGAGTCCATCCCTTTGCATGTGTATGCAAAACCTACATAATACATACTATGTGCATGCAGCCCATGGAGGGCCTAGGTCGAGCTTTTCTTATCCATTCATGTTGTGCGTGTTATATTTGTACATGAATGGACGGGATTTCGATTTTGTCTGTGACGAGATTCGAACGCCGGACACTGTACGTAGCAGTCCAATGCACTATTACTACGCCACAGCGACCAAAAAATTAAGACCAAATAATAGATTTATTTTTAACATTAAATTTTTTAAAAATAAAACATATCCCACATCTTACTTTTATGTACATACATCCTGTTTTACTAATTTACTTACTTACTTACTTTTAATGGCACAACAGCCCATGGAGGGCCTAGGCCGAACTTTTTCGCTGTTTTACTAATATTATCAGAAAATTTTAATGGAATTTTAGATTCCATGGGCTCAACTTCAGAGCTGAGCTATTTCATCGTTTCATTGCAAGGGTTCAATTCCTGGCTACGGTATGGTATTTCTTGTATGTACAAATACAATCTAAGCAAGGGCTCAGTAGGCAATAACGCTCTATAAGTCCCTTGTTACTACGGGCTCAGTAGGCAATTGAGAAGTAGAGCCCTCTCTCGACCGACGAAAATAACGCTCTATAAGTCCCTCATCCTTCCCGTCCTAATGTATGGCGCAGAGACGTGGACATTGACCATCAATGATGAGAGACTGTTAGGAGCGTTCGAGAGGAAGATACTCCGTAAGATCTACGGTCCAGTATGCGTGGATGACGTGTTTCGAATAAGATGGAACAATGAGCTGTATGAGCTGTACGCCGACACTGACATAGTCAAGCGTATAAAACTCCAGCGGCTTCGCTGGCTGGGTCATGTTGAGCGAATGGAAGAAAGCGCTCCGGCTAGAAAGGTGTTTTATTCGAACCACGGTGGAGGATCACGCAGAAGGGGACGTCCTAATCTCCGTTGGAAAGACCAGGTGCAGGGCAACCTGACTGCACTTGGCCTTATCAACTGGCGCCAGCGCGCGCATAGCAGAAGTGACTGGCGAAGCTTTGTGGAGGCGGCCAAGACCGATCATCGGTTGTAGCGCCAGCTAAGTAAGTAAGTAAGTAAGTCCCTTATCATTCCCGTCCTAATATATGGCGCAGAGACGTGGACATTGACCATCAATGATGAGAGGCTGTTAGGAGCGTTCGAGACGAAGATACTCCGTAAGATCTACGGTCCAGTATACGTAAACGACGTGTATCGAACAAGATGGAACGATGAGCTGTATGATCTGTAATGAGTTGTATGAGCTGTACAACGGTTTCGCTGGCTGGGTCATGCTAAGCGAATGGAAAAAAAAGAGCTCCGGCTAGAATGGTGTTTTATTCGGTGGAACACGCAGAAGAGGATGTCCTAATCTCCGTTGGAAAGACCAAGTACATGGCGACCTGTAATGCCTGTTAAGTAAATAAGTAATAATCTAAGCAATTGCGCACAAATCTACCAAACGAGTCTTTATGAAATAAAATTTTTAGGGGTTTTTTAAAGCAAACCATTTTTGAACCGAACCAGTAGTCTGAAGATGCGGAATAACTGGATCTTGAACCGAGCCAATGGTTCAGAGAGACCGTGAACCGAACCATACTGCAAAATTGTGTTGATTTACATCCCTGCTAACTTCATGCTCAAATATAACCCGCTCAACATGAGTGGATGCGAAAAGCTCGACCTACTTGTGGTCATAGTCGACACTGATAAACTGAAATTCATTGTGGTAAAGCTTATACCTTGGCACTTGGCACAATGGCTGTCTCTTTCTCGGTGCCCTGTGTGATTGCATTCCCTCTCTCATTCTCCCTCCTTATTCCTCCCACCTACCAATCTTTTTTCCAAAAGGGTGTTTCAATAGGAACACAGATTTGTTTTTAAATAAAACACAGTAGAATTGAGATATCGGGCTGAAATTTATTCCAGGTGTCTTACACATGTACATTATGTACATTTAAGTATGAAATTCGATCCCTAATAATTTTCACTTTACAACATTTTTCTACAATATACTTAGCACTCATTTCCAACCCAGACAACCAAACAGCTACATATCAGGCGGCAATAGTACAGGTTCTTAAGGAGACAGCCAAGGTAACAGCCAAAATCACCCCGGAAGAAGCAATCCTTACTCAATGCACGACGGTACTCAGATAGTTCTCATCAGCCTACCCGTGGACGTCGCGAAAATTGTGATAAAATCGCAATAAGTACCCAGCAAGATAACGGAAGTTAAACCCCCCAATTACTGTTTTAAGTGGTGCGGCTATTTTCATATTGCACAAGGAAATGTGGAGAAAGTAGACACCCCGCGGCAGCCTGCACATATACGGAAAAATGAGCTATTTGCAAAGGAGCACATGCATCAAGGAGCTCTAAATGCCCTTTGCTTTAAAAGGTGCGAAAAGATTTGAGATCATGCAAATAATATAGCTCAACCTCAACCACTGCAAGACGGCACAAGATCTTCGGCGACAAAAACAATAGAACATAGCTTCGTCGTGGCGTTACTCTCGGAGCAGTATGCCAATTTGAATATATATTGCTGGGTATCGGGCTCGGCAAACAGGGCAGCTATTTGGGCGCTAGGAAACGCTACTCTGCAAGAAAGAATGACAACCTTAAAAGACGGCTTCATATGGATCAAGTTATGTGACATCTACTTTTTCAGCTGCTACGTTCCACCTAGTATGATCGTTGAAGCATTTGAGGGCTATGATGACAGCATTGGTGGAAGAAGTGCGTGGAAACCACCCACTTTTGATAAGAGGTGATTTTAATGCATGGTCTACAACATTCGGTAGCGCTCCCACCAACCAACTAGGCAGTATACTGCTCGAGAACCTTGTGCCCTTAGAGTTGGAACTGTTAAATGATTTCGAGACATATACCTTCGATCCGGGTAGAGATAGGTCTATAATAGACCTCACCTACTTATAGACCCGAGAATGACATTCAAAGAGTAAGAGTATTTAAAAGTCGCTAGTGAAAAGGCAGCAAAAGTAAACAGCGCACTAAGGCGCATCATGCCGAATATCGGAGGTCCACGGAAGAACAGGCGTAGGCTGCTTTCAACGGTTACTACTACGGTTACTACTACGGTTACAGAGTATGCAATTGTAGTGAATGCAGCGAAATAAACGCTAATGGTGGAACGAAACACATAGTGTGCTGATAGACGGTGCAAAATATCACAAGCAACAAGCACGATAACACCACACAAAATTCTGGTTGTCGAAAAAAAGCATAACGAAACATTTATTATAAGAACAGAAAAGAAAGACGAAACATTCAATGGAAATCTCTGGTATGTATGTATGTACATATGTAGATAGGTATGTATGTGGGATGTGGTGAAGTTTCTCACAACCATAACAGAAGTAGTTGAAAGCCGTGGACGTTGACGTGGTGATCAGTATGTCATTTAATTTAAAATCTAAACCTCTCTTTCTCAATATAATTTAAAATCCTTTTTGAACATTGTCGACTTTTACTATTAAATTGTCTTTTATTATAATAATTATAATAACTACTTGAATTTAATAATTTGAATCGTTTCACTAACATAAAATATTCCACATTTTTGAGCTCAATCGGGATCACAGTGAAACCAACGTTTTATTATAAAAGAGAGCAAAGTGCAAAAGAGAGAGACTAAATAATAAAGAACTTAACGATCGCCAAAAAAAAATCAAAAATACTTATTTGTTAGTATTTGTGTTTTAAAGAAGCTATGCCCAGCTTTGCGCTTTTACACATACTCGGCAATCGTGCAATGCTTGTAATCGGTTTTGCGACTGTTGATCAGTCGATATACAGACTTCATTCGAGCAGGTACTTATTATACGCAAATCTTACTTACTTACTTAGCTGGCGCTACAACCGATGATCGGTCTTGGCCGCCTCCACAAAGCTTCGCCAGTCACTTCTGCTATGCGCGCGCTGGAGATTAGGACGTCCCCTTCTGCGTGATCCTCCACCGTGGTTCGAATAAAACACCCTTCTAGCCGGAGCGCTTTCTTCCATTCGCTCAACATGACCCAGCCAGCGAAGCCGCTGGAGTTTTATACGCTTAACTATGTCAGTGTCGGCGTACAGCTCATACAGCTCATCGTTCCATCTTATTCGATACACGTCGTCCACGCATACTGGGCCGTAGATCTTACGGAGTATCTTCCTCTCGAACGCTCCTAACAGCCAACAGCCTCTCATCATTGATGGTCAATGTCCACGTCTCTGCGCCATACATTAGGACGGGAAGGATGAGGGACTTATAGAGCGTTATTTTCGGCGGTCGAGAGAGGGCTCTACTTCTCAATTGCCTTCTGAGCCCGTAGTAACACCTGTTGGCAAGAGTTAGTCTCCGCTTGATCTCAAGGCTGACATAATTGTTGGTGTTTATGCTGGATCCTAGATAAACGAAATCCTTGACGACTTCAAAAGTGTAGTTGTCAACAGTGACATTTTGTCCAAGACGCCGTGACTCTTTGGTTGTTGACACAAGGTATTTCGTTTGGTCCTCGTTCACCACTAGACCCACACGACGAGACTCCCTTTCCAGGTTGGAGAATGCTGCACTGACTGCTCGAGCGTTTTTGCCAATGATGTCAATATCATCAGCGTATGCTAGCAGCATGACACTCTTGTAGAAGATAGTGCCAGAGATGTCGATGTTCGCAGCTCGAATTATTTTCTCCAGCATTAGGTTAAAGAAGTCGCACGATAGGGTGTCACCTTGTCTGAAACCTCTTTTGGTATCAAATGGTGCGGAGAGGTCTGTCCCAATTTTCACTGCGCTGGTGGTGTTGGTCAGTGTCATTTTGCAAAGACGAATGAGCTTTGCAGGGATACCAAAATCAGACATTGCGGCGTACAAGTGATCCCTAATCGTGCTGTCGAAGGCGGCTTTATAATCGACAAATAGATGATGGGTGTCGATCTGTTTTTCTCGGGTCTTTTCCAGGATTTGGCGTAGTGTGAATATCTGGTCGATGGTGGATTTACCAGGCCTGAAGCCACACTGATAAGGTCCAATCAGTTTGTTGACGATGGGCTTCAGTCTTTCGCACAGTACGCTCGATAGAACCTTATATGCAATATTAAGAAGGCTGATCCCACGGTAGTTGGCGCAGATCGTGGAATCACCTTTCTTATGGATTGGGCAGAGTACGCTGAGATTCCAATCACTTGGCATGCTTTCATCTGACCATATTCTGCATAGAAGCTCATGCATGCGTTTTTTGAGCTCTTCGCCTCCGGTCTTAAACAACTCAGCAGGCAGGCCATCTGCACCTGCAGCCTTATTGTTTTTCAGCCGAGCAATGGCTGTTAAGACCTCCTCAGAGTCAGGCGGCGGTACTTCAACGCCGTCAGTGATTGGGGTTTCCGGAGTGGGTTCCGCAGTGGCGGGATTATTGCCGTCTTCGCCATTAAGCAGCTGCGAAAAGTGCTCCCTCCATAATCTCATTATGCCCTGGATATCTGTCACCAGATTTCCATCTTCATCCTTGCAGGAAGAGGCCCCGGTCTTCAAACCAAGAGTCAGGCGTCTTATTCTTTCAAAGAATTTTCGGACCTCGTTCCTGTCCCGCAACATTTCGATATCATTGAACTCGCGTCTTTCTTCATCTCTTTTCTTGCGCCTGAAAAGACGTTTCTCCTCCCTCCTCAACTTTCTGTATCGCTCCTTAGCAGCTCGCGTTGCAACTGACTGCAGGGTGGCTCTGTATACTGCGTTTTTTGCTTCAGTAGCATCGCGACACTCTTGGTCGTACCACATATTTCTCCGTCGACGGTGGTAGCCTAGCACCTCTTCGGCAGCCGTACGCATAGAGCGGGAAATGTGCGTCCACTGTGCGCATATATCATCAAGTTGAGGGGTGTTTTGCGAAAGGAGAAGTGCAAGTTGGTTGGCAAAGACTTTGGCTGTCTGTTGTGATTGATTATACGCAAATCACAAAGCAATATATGTACACTCCCTCAGAAACTATTAAAAATTTATGGAAGCAAATAAGAGATGATAAGTATTCTAGTTTTAAAAATTACATATATAAATTATATTCTACCATATATTCGGGTCTACGTATAATTGTGAGTTAGCATTTTTTACCATGAAAATATTATTAAGTAAATACCGACATAGAATGACCGATCACCATGTTTCTGATCTCATTCGCATTAAAAACTACGAAAGTTAAATAGATATAAATGAACGAATGCTTTCCTCTTAAAATGCTTACAATTACTTTTGCAGCGTACTGTTTACCGAAGTAATGTTTTCAAATTGCATACATTGACGCTGGCTTAGGTGTTTTAAAGTGTTTACATTAAATAAGTCTACCGCATGTGATTCTTTTGCGAAATTTCTTATGCTCAACAGTTTTAAGTAACAACAAATTAATTTCGTTCATTTCTGTATGT
The DNA here is from genome assembly GCA_958295655.1 of Palloptera scutellata. Taxonomy (NCBI): domain Eukaryota; kingdom Metazoa; phylum Arthropoda; class Insecta; order Diptera; family Pallopteridae; genus Palloptera; species Palloptera scutellata. Next base: position 38,760,331 of record OY282452.1, on the reverse strand, counting down.
ACGCAAATATTCTCGACCAAAAAAAAAAGCTGCACAGTTTTAATTCAAATTTCGTATCCATCGTTCGGTGTAGCCGGGAGGAGAAAAACAAAGTTAAATTAAATTTGTGTCCTTAACTTTCAGAAAAGAAATAAATATATGTACATACATAATAAAACGAAAATAATCCTCAACGCTTAGTGTTGGAAATGGAAAAAGAATTTCGTGAGTTGTACACAATTTTTCCATTGCCGTCTCTCAAACACGTTTCCCACATTTTCACTCTTCGCTTAATATCATGACTATTGAGAGATATTTGAAATTTATTTACATCATTCACTTTTCACAACCACTTTTCTCGTACTCACTTTTTTCATGTTGCAATTACAGGACTTATTAGAGGCAATCCACCTAAAAATAATACATATTTGCACGAGAACGTGAAAAATAAAAAGATCAATTTTAATTAAATCAAAATAATAAGAACACATATATAAATATTTGTGCTATGTTTAATTGAATTTTAGTAAACGGTTGGAAACTCAGAGATGACTGTGCAAAAATTTTAATTGAATTTATGAACCCAAGATGTCCCTTATATCGCTCCAGGAATTACAGTCACCGTAATCATATCAACTCAGATAAATTTTAGTCGACTTGTTGATCCTGATCTCCCTACCAAATTTACATTTTACCGCTTTTAGGACTGGTTCTTTATATTCTATTAAATTATTTCTTGCGTCAATATGCCAATAAATAGAAAATATTTTACTACACAAGAAATATAATATAATATACTTTTATACATTGTACAATTTTTTCCTTGTAAAAGTGTAATGTGGCTGGCAACTCGGAAGAGTGCAGTATTTTTAAAACAGGCTAATCCTCGCTGATTTCGAAGCCTCAAGTTTACTCTAACATTGGAAATGTTTAAATTTTTACAGACTTTGTATTATTCGGGGAAATTTGTTGAACTTCAAAGTTCAATTAACATTAAAACTTAAAAAAAACTATTTTAAAATTGAAACACAATAAGCATTATTGCATATAAACTATTTAAAAGTTCGTTTAACCTTGAAGTGTACAAAACTTCAAAGCTGACTTCACATTTAAGCTGATTAAAACTTGGGACTGCTCTTACAGTCACATAAAAAAATTAGTTGGTAGCTTTTTTCACAACTTATTTGCAACTTTCCTGTTTTTCGTTACATTAACTATTTAAGCTATTTCATCTTTAAAGCTCTTTTTAGAGGTATTCAGTTTTAATTTAAGCGCATTTTCAAATTATGTATTTTCATTTGAAATTTTTTTTCCGTTCTTTCAAATTTTGTTTTTTAAACTTAATATTACAAGAAAATATTTCTTATAACAGACGATGGAAAATTTTAAATACAACAAAAACTTCCCACTGCGCTTTTACCAAAAATATAAAATTTATTTAACAATAATATGAAAAAAGAATAAAACTTATTTACATATGTATGTGTATATTGTTATTGAAAATTTTAAGAAAATTCGAAAAAAAATTATGTTCATAAATGTTTTTTATTCAGTTCTTAGTTTCTATTTTCTAATTTCTTTGTGAAGTTTACCTCTATTTTTTCTAGGTTTTTTAGTTTTGGTTTTCTCTCTTTTATTTACAAAAAGAACGAAAGTTTTTCTCTGTTATGGCGCTCTTCAAATCAAAGCATATGATATTATTAGAAAATAGAGCAAACAGAAGGCAACTTAACGGTACAAAATTTTGTAAGTTAATATGTTGCCGTTATGTATGCACTTGTATTCTGTAATCCTTTCTTTAATTTTAAGCACTTGTGTAATCTCTCCCACTCTCATACACACATACTTTCTGTGAGCTACACGAAACAATGGAAAGGAGTGAACATTTCCTATCTGTGCTTTTATTAATTTTTTGCAATGCGATTTGATATTTCTTTGGTACTTTCTTCTGTTCGTTTCTTCTTTTGTACTTCAAGAACAGGCAAAATCAGTCACCAATGTTTTCTTATTTAGTTATTTTCATTGGTTTCGCTTTCTTTTATTTAAACTAATCTTCTTCTTATATTTTCTTTGACAACAAAAATCAAAAAACTTACAACCCACAAAATAATTGTTTTTTGTTAAACGCTTTATATGTTAACTAACTCACCAGGAAACGAAAAGAAACAGTAGCAAACTGTGTTTAAAGAAATGAATATATTTTGTGTTATTGTTGTACTTTGTAAAGATTTTTATTTATTTTGTTTATATTATTTAATTTGAAAAATTATTTTTCCGAATTTTTTATTTATTTTTATTTATTACATTTATGAGTTTAAATGATTTTAGTTTGATTGTTTATTTTGTTTATAATGGGTTTATAAAAAATTTATTGGCAATTTACAATTATTATATGTACTATGTATATAGAATTATTATAAAATATAGGTATGTTGAGAAATGATGTTAAAAGAAATATAGTAAACATGTGCATTAAAACATAATGTACCATTTTTGGCTCAGTGTAAATTAATGAAGCTTTGGTAATGAGTATGCGTCGCTTCTACTCCAAAGTTTGGGTTTTTAAGTGACTTTTATTGTGCAAGTATTTGTAAATGTCAGTTTAACTTTACAAAAAAATATTAAAACATTTAAAAGTAAGTACTCGTATACTTGGAAATAGATACCTTTAAACATTTTCAGGAAGGTAGAAACATTATTGACTCTCAAAAACGAATTTAAATACATCTGATACAGTGGTGTATCAAGGGTTTTAGAAGTTTTAGCTTTACTTATATATGTCTAAAATGTGGTCGCCGTGGCTCAGTTGGTAGTGCCTTGACCTTCAACTAAGAGTGTCCTGGATTCAAATCTTGGCACAGGCGAAATCAAAAAGTAGAAAAATCAATTTCTTACACCACCTCTTGGCAGCAATGAAAAACCTACAAGAGTAAAAATGGGCTAAGAAAAGCTTTTTACTTCGGCATAAAACTGTAGGTCTTTTCTATTCATACACAAATATAACACGCACAACATGAGCGGATGCGAAAAGCTTGGCCTCCACAGCCTGTTGTGCCATTAAAAGAAAGAAGAAGATATCTATTTAATTCACACGATTTTTCAGACTAATTCCACAACTTTTCAGCAAGTACAAAGATATTCTAGAAATTGTAATAAAAATTTCATTCGTTCCATTTGGCAGAATCCGAGAAAAGTCTGAAAAATTAATTTCTGACTCAAATTCAAGTCTAAATTTTCACAACTATGGAACTATGTTAACCAGAATGTAAAATTGGCATTTGTTTCCTCAAGAAGAACACCGGAAACTAATACTATGTACTTATTATAAAAAATGCACATTTTTACATAATTTCTTTTGTAAGAAATGAAAAACTATAACAAAAAAATTAAATAAAATGTACTATATATATTTATTTAAAAACTTAATTTATATAACTTTCTTTTCTCTTTTTTCACCCAATTTTTCTCTTTTATTTTCTTCTCCCAACATATTTCCTACTCTCAAAATTATTACACAACACTAACAAAAACTCTAATATAGAACAACGCCGCTAACTCATCCGAAACATCGGTGGCCACCCAACCGGGCGGGTCGGTGACATCACGTGCCGCTTCCGAAACACGTTCAGGACCACCAGGAACAAGCAGCGGTGCTGGCGCTACAGGTAATAGCAGTGGAAATGCTGGTAGTACTCACACCGGTGCAAAATTCCGTCATGGCCTATTGCAGCTTATGATTCACACAATAGATCCGCTACATGATGGTGAGTTCATTATGTTTCCATTGTGCTTTGCACCCCATTCTTTCCAAGAAAAAAAACAAAATACCAACAAATATCAAAAACGCAACCAAAAAAAAAACAAAATTCCAAACAAAAACGAAAAAGACCAACAAATTAGAAAAAACTTGATTATCGTCAATTCGTTCTTTATTGTTCTGATCGATATTTAAAAATTTTCAAAATTTTTATTCAAAATTTATAAACAACTAAATGCTTTCAGTAAACTACAATTTCATTGAAATCGTTGGCTTTTTAAGTTTCTAAATTATACCATAATTACAAAATCATTTATTTACATTTATCTACCAAATTATGTAGCTAAACAATTAAACCAAAAAAGTGAAAGCTTTAGCTCAAATCAATTGTTCAGTTTGTTTTTGAAATGTTTTTGAAGTTGTTATGGATTCGAAAACGTTTTTTTTACTAAATAAAAAATTCTTTGTTTATTAGAATCTCCAAGCTTATATACATAGTGATATAATTTAAGCTGCTAAGGCTGTGGTTAACCTGGTTTCCACTGTTCGGCGAACACATCACATTTTTCTCTTGTGCTCGGTTTAGCGGTTACCGTGAGTTCGTTACAGAGTTGCTTTTGGTTGAAATTCAGTTTATTTTAATACTGTTTTGTGCGCAACGGTAACACTAAAATGGTATACCAAAAAACTTTAAATGATTTTCTCAATATGGAGAGTGAAATTATATATATAATATAATATATAATATAATTGAATTTGCAATAAATTATGCAAATTACATCTCGAACTTTCTCGAATGATTCTGTACTGTTTATAGCAGTGTTACTATTAGAAAAAAAAGCTACCAATACATTGAAATCATCTAGGGATGTCGATGTAATATCGATGCATCGGAAAAATCGATGTTTTACTTCGATGCATCGAAAATTTGCCCATCGATGTATGCGTGGTCGATAGCATCGACATATCGATGGTTTTCAGAAAGTACTCATCACCAATTACTTTGCTCATCACTATTACCGCCATTTCTATATTGCGAAATTATAAAAGAAACGTGTTCTTAAAGGCTATAAAGTATTGTTTGGCGATACTTTGAAAGAGCCAGTAGTAGCAGTGCAAATTGTAAACTTTGCGCGAAAAATATTAAGACTTCGGGTAATACTTCAAATTTGATGATCATTCAGCAAGAAGCTGAAAAAAGTGAAAAAGGCTACAAACAAAAAACAAAAGGACCAAAAACAACTGAAATAACAAAATCGACGTCAGCATCAGCAAACCCTTTTTCAACACCAGCTTTGCAACCTCCAACAGAAGTTTTTTCTTCACAACCATCACAAGCTATATGTTCGCAAGAATTTATATGCTCCCAGCCATCGATTTTGTCCAGTTTCGAAAATATGAACGCATTCTCTTCAAACGGTGAGAAAACGCGCAGGATAAATGAAGCGCTTGTTTACATGATATGTAAAGACCACCAGCTCTTCTCAATTGTGGAAAATGAAGGATTCCGTAACTTGATGCAGACAATAGCACCGCGCTATACAATTCCTTGTTAGTTCTTTAAGCCTGATCGCTATTATGTATACTATTAAAAAATTCTTTCACAGGTAGATCAACAATAACGCAATGGGTCGACGGCAAATATGAGCAATTGTCTTCAATTGTTCGAGACAAATTGTCGCTTATTGAAAATGTGACTCTCACCACAGACATATGGTCGGAAACTATGCAGATGAAGAGCTTTCTAGGCGTCACGGTGCATTTTGGTGTTGACACACAATTTAATTCTGTAACGCTAGGAGTATATGAATTGGATGAGCGACACACATCTCAGTATATTTCCCAGAAACTCATACAAACCTGTTCAGAATGGAATATAGAAGTTAACAAAGTATCAGCTGTAATAACGGATAATGCTGCAAATATGGTGAAGGCCATAGATTTAGCTTTTGACAAAAAAAAGCACATACCATGTTTTGCCCACATTCTAAACCTTGTAGCTCAGTCTTCCGTTCAAAACACCCAAGCCAAGCTCATTATTAGCAAGATAGAGGAAATAGTCACATATTTTAAACAAAGCTGTATTGCAAGTGATCAGTTGCGTAAGGCTTTGACTGGTGAAACCAAACTAATTCAAGACGTACCAACACGTTGGAACAGTACATTCTACATGATAGAGCGGTTTTTAACATGTAAATGTGTTGTTAGCGAAATTCTACTACGTTGTTCCACTGCTCCAGCTATGCTGAGTGGCTCTGAACTGTATTCGGCAGCTGATATTATCCAACTTCTTCGACCTTTAGAAGCAGCCACAAAAGAAATTTCTGGAGAACAGTACTGCACGGCGAGCAAAATTATACCGTTGATTTCCTGTTTATTAAAAAAAATGAAGTCTTTTTCGTCTAATGATCCGCTGGTGAAGGAAATGCAACAACAACTGTTGAAGGAAATGTCCAAAAAAATGGGTGCACTTGAATGGGTAACTTTAATTATGCTTTATTTATATTAAATTCACATTGTTATTTAAATGTATATTTAGGTGACCCCAATTGCAATCGCTACTATTTTAGACCCACGATTTAAGAAAATTAATTTTTCGGATCCTTTGGCTTGCTCTGCTGCCGTAAATAAAATAAAGGTGATGATGTCAGAAATATCACAAAGCGAAGATATATATTGTGGCCGCTGTGGCGTAGTGGTAGTGCGTTGGACTGCTACGCAGAGTGTCCGGGGTTCGAATCTCGGCACAGGCAAAATCAAAAAAAGTAGAAAAAATAATTTTTCTACACGGCACCACCTCTTGTCAGGCAATGGCAAACCTACAAGAGTAAAAATTGCTATGAAAAGCTTTTCCTTCGCCGTTCGGATTCGGCTTTAAACTGTAGGTCCCTTCCATTCATGTACAAATATAACACGCACAACATGAGTGGATGCGAAAAGCTCGGCCTAGGCCCTCCATGGGCTGTTGTGCCATCAAAAGTAAAAAAGAAGATATAGCAGAGTTTGATTCCAGTACCTCTGATACTGAAAATAGTTTTTCACTTTGGAGCGATCACCAAGTACTTGTGCACCATAACTGGAAATTAAACAAAGCGGAGGGACATCTGTCAGATGAACTGTCGGTCGATTTAAATAGCCCAGTTAGCAGACTAAACGAAAATCCACTGGATGTCTGGAAGGATCTTAAACTTCAATATTCAACATTGTTTAAAGTAGCGTATAAATATTTAACAATGGTTGGTAGTTCCGTACCCTCGGAAAGACTATTTTCAAAAGCTGCTCAAATTGTCAATCAGCAGCGCAATAGATTGAAAGGCAAACGTTTAAGCAAACTGTTGTTTTTGCAAACCTTAGATATAAATTATTGGCAAGCTCACATGCATTAAATGCAGACTTGTTTAACCAGTTCAATACTGACGGAACTCATGTGTCCCGTTTGTATATCGTTGCTGAAAATCACAAAAGACCTAACCAACATTTTTGAAACTTTACAGGAGAAGCAAAAAACATTATAAAGTGTAAAGATCTGTATTGTGGCTTACTTTTTTATATTAGCCATTTTTGACTGTAAGTCTATAATTTTTTATGGGGAGGTGTATTTGAATATAGGCTACCAGAATCTGTAAAGAAACGCATTAAAAAAAAATGTGGGTTAGGACCTTTGTGATTTTCAGCAACGATATGTATACAATTCATATTTTTTTTTCATAAATCATAACAAAATAAACCATAATACGAATTCTAAATATTTTAGTTTGTTTTAATATTATTATGTTCCTAATAGGACACATATGTCACAATATCAGTTACTGATAGGGCATCCTTGTCGCAGTATATATTATCTTATTCTGGCTATCCTTTTCTCAAGCGCATCCTATGGTACATTACTTGGACTATAATAACCCAATCCACATGAAAAATTAGTTAAACAAAAATCGTATTTAAAGGGTTAAAAAACGTTTGCTGTTAATAAAAAACAACTTCCATGACCGGATAACTCTTGGTGTTTTTTTTTTTATATATATGACACATTTTTACAGAAAACACTCGATGCATCGATATATTTTTGCCGATGCATCGAGTTACATCGATGTAGGTAGTCGATTCACAAACGATGCATCGAACATCGATGTATTCTTTAAAATCGACATCCCTAAAATCATCTACAATTCTTCGTACTTAAACATAGTAACACTGGTAAATTCAATCAAAAAAAAAAAAATTATAATGTGCCACTAATTACGAACTTGCTTGCAAATGGAACTGGTCAACGCATTTATACGATTATGAGTCCACTGAATACGAATCTGTTGTTTGTTTTTTGTCTTGCCGGTATCCCATATTTTCTATTCCTTCCCCTTTCAGCTTTTTTGTTAATCTTTCCTAATATTCAGGTAGCCTGGCAACCTTTATTCTGAGTTGACGTGTTTTCTCAACAATTAATTTTCGCTTATTGGCAAGTTGTTATTTTGTACTTTAATTTTAATTCGTACTTTAATTTTTCAGTCTTTATGATTTTATTATAATTTAATTTATAAATTCTCTGCTTAAATTCTAAATTGTCTACGCATACGTATTTATATTTAATTAAGGTGTGTGAACGCCTGAAAACGCATCCCATGCTACATCAATCCGGACTTCACATAATGTGTCCAAGAAGGGCAGGATCCATGTATAACTGGCTGTTGCTCCAGTACAGAATGTCCGCATAGATGCTGCTTTGTCTTCGTCATAGGTTGATGTGGCTGATGCACGTACATTCCAATTCCGGTATGCTAACGGGCATTGAACACATATCTGTTCTTGTTGTACGGTCTGATGCTGTCTTCTCTCATATACCTCGACTTACCAGGTGTACTATGAAACCGGGATTTTATTTAAGAAAAACCACGTTTATTTAAGAAAAATGGTTATACATTCAATATTCAAAGTAATGGCCATTGCTAGCTAAACATTTTTCCCATCTCTCTTGCAATTTGTGAATGCCTCGCCAAAATAACTGTTCGTTTTTTGAGTCATTGATGAAAATAAGTGGTAGTCAGAGGGAGGGTTCAAATCGGCCAATTGTTGTTGGTAGCAATGACCAGTAACTGTTTCACCTGGTTTCAGAAGGTCAAACCAGATAACACCTCGCTGATCCCAGAAAAAAAAGAGCATTGTCTTCTTTCCGAAGCGATTTGACTTTGCTGTCGATTTGGCCGGTGTACCGGCCTTAACATATTATTGTTTACATTTGGGATTCTCGAAATAGATCCATTTTTCATCGCCAGAATCAATTCGATGAAGATATGACTTTCTTTTGTACCTGGCGAGCAACATTTCACAGGTGGTTTTTCGATTTTCTTGCTGTTTTTCAATCAATTCATTTAGTTTGACATATCGTTTAATTTTACCTAGCGGTTTCATACTTGTACATTTGTTAGCAATGAATAATTCACTTAATACTTATAAACTGATTCACCCAGCTGAGACACTTCGGAAACAATATTAACAGTGTCCTTTTCGCTTACCTGTTGAGATGTTTAATAAAATCGTTGACATTAACTTTTGGCCAACAGGTGCAATTGTAAGAGAATTTGTTTATAAACCTGGGCCATATCCAAAAAACTAGCTAGGATAACAAATATTTGTAAATTATATATCAAAATGACTGAGTGTTAAATTCAAAGCTAAACAACCTATATCTTAAAAGTTTTACTTGTAATGCGAACATTTTAGCTTCCACTAAAACTTGGTTCAAACAATCTGTATATGACGCTGAATTTTTTTGTAAGAATTTTCAAGGTTTTAAACAAGATCGCCTTCATAAAAATGATGGCGGTATTCTGATTACCGTTAAATTTTTAGCCCCAATTACAAGGACCCTTTTTGAATTTAATAAAATCGCAAATTGTTCCGTTTATAATTAGTTATTTTTTAGTCATTTTCGGCAAAAAAAAAGCGTGTTATCATCGAACGGTATCTTTCTCCATTGACCGTAACGTTACGGCCTTCATCGTCTTTGAAGAAGTACGGCCCAATGATGCCGCCTGCGCTCGTCGACAATTTTGCGATAAAAAAACGGATCCTCATCCAGCTTTTCTAAGGCCCATTCACCGAAAATTCGATGTTGTGGTAGGTCGCTTGGCTTCAGTTCTTGCACCAGCTGTATTTTGTATGGCATCAATCCAAGATCTTTGCGGAAAATCTTCTAGGTGGTCGAATAACACAAACCCAATTGCTGCGATCGGCGCTGGATGGACATATCGCGATCTTCTTCAACACTGGCGGATACAGCAGCAATATTCTCTTCGGTACGCACTCTAGGGATATGATTTGGTGGATTGATGTCCAATAAAGTCAAACTGGTGCAAAATTTGGTCAAACGTTGTATTCATGATGAAATGACAAACCAAACTGAGCATCAGAAATATAAACGACAAAAACCAAGTAGCAAAAATCACCTTTTATTTGAACATGTGTAATTAATAACCATCAAATTTCAAGAACCACACGAAAATGTATCAATATGTCTGCGAAGAAAAGAACAAACATAAACAAATTACTAGGATCGTCAAACACATGAATTGTCTCCCACCCCCAGTTTAGAGTTCAAGAACCCCCCAAACGTAATACTTAATTTTTTGGAAAACACGAACGGTAAAAAATTCGCTTAACTTGGTCAACCTAAAAGCTTCCAGCTATGATTCTGATCCTGGGTGTGTACCTTTTCCGTTTCCATTTCATATGGAAAATACTATGCACAAGAGTTGAAGTTGAAATTTGTCACATAGTGTAATAAATATGTATATATAAAGTCATAGGGGGGCCTGGCATCCAGACTAAAAGTTTTAAAAAGTCGAATACTTAATAAACCAAAGGATTATCTTGAAACTCCATTTTTGACGTTACAGAAGAATCAATAAATATATTTTTTAAACGATTTTTCCAACTTTTTTTAAACTAATTTTAAACGAAATTTCCTTACACTTTCAGTAGAACCAGTTTGCACGATTCAGTAGAACCAGTTTAAACGATTTTTCCAACTTTTTTTAAACTAATTTTAAACGAAATTTTCTTACACTTTCAGTAGAACCAGTTTGCAAGTTTAGTATTTCCCAACGTTGTTCTGGCGTATATTAAATATTAAACTAATTTTCCGTCATAATATGAATGGCATTAGAGTTGCCACACTCCAAATAACCAGCAGTTCAAATTCCAAATGTTAGGTGGTCCTTCTTCTTCGTATTTTAATGGTATAATAGCTCATGGAGGGCCTAGATCGAGCTTTTGGCATCCTCCCATGTTGTGCGTCTTATATTTTTACATGAATTGGAGGGATCTGCAGTTTTATGCCGAATTCAAATGACGAAGTGAAAAGCTTTTCATGGGCAATTTTTACTCTTCTAGGTTTGCTATTGCCTGCCAAGAGGTGGTGCTGTAGTAAAATTGCACTACCAAAGCGCACTACCAATTACGGCGACCAAGCATATCAAAATAAGCATTTACTCATGTCTTTCCCTTTTTTTATATGTTCACATCATTTTTTTAAATATGTAATTTTATATTATTTTACCAATTTTCTTTGAATAAAATTTTATGTACAAATTTTTTTCGGGGGAATAGAAGCGTCTAACGGGGTCGTACCCCCAGAACCCTACTTAGCCACGTCAGTGCAATAGGTGGGAAATAATATATATAGATAATAAATAAAAATAGCTGTGTTCCAGTCATTCGAATTCTTCTCTTTCGAAATTTCTACCTGTTATTGGTTCTACTCTGTATTGGTTCTAATGAGTAACACCATCATCCTCTGTTTTCAAATATTTAGGTATACACTTGGATATAGTTACGCTTCGTCTCAGATTTTTATACTGCTTAAATTCTCAATTGTTTTCCCAATTCTATCAATTTCTAGTTTTTGCAAAGTTTGTTTTTCATTTCAAAATCAAATATTTATGTTGGTGACTTTTATCTCAATTTCAAGAACGGAAGGTATCAATTTTGCTTTTTGCTAATTCGTCAACTCAAATACTGCTGTTGTATGTATGTTGCTTTTAATCGGTAAATATCCAAATATAAATATTTGAAGATTGTGGACTTGCAAGTATACTATTTTATATTGCTTCATTAATACACGAGATTGATTGGTACGCTTTGCGAGTTTAAGCCCTCTTAAATACAAATATAACTCTTGTTGGCTTTTAAGTGATAACAATAACATATTTACTTACTTACTTAGCTGGTACTACTTACAACCGATGATCGGTATTGACCGCCTCGATAAAGATTTCCCAGTCGCCTCTGCAATGCGCGCGCCTACGCCACTTGAAGAGGACAAGTGCAGTCAGGACCCACTGTACTATAGGTACAAGTATAGTGTAAATGGCAGCTTGATCTAAGCACAATTTGAGACTCTTACACTTCAATTCTTATGCTCAAAAACTAAATTTAACTTTCAGCATCCTAAATGGTAACATTGATCGATTTGGCGCTTCTATTGCTTGTGGTGCAAAATAAATGGCAGTTGACTATTAATAGCATATTTATATTAGATGTGAGATATCGAGCACAGAACCCGGTCTGAGTTGGAACATATTCCCTGTTTTTATTCATTTGGTTTTTACACATATATTATTAATATTAAAACCTTCGAATCACCTTGTATATAAGCTTCTAAATTGCATTTCGTATACAGTAAAAAATATTTGGCTTCTTGTTTCGTTTTTGTAGCATTTAAATTTTTTATTTTAATTATATTATCAATTTAAAAACATAAAAAAATAAATTAAACAATATTGTGAATTTCTGTGCTGTTTCAATGTCAGTTTGGAGTTAAGTTTCAAAAAAAACAAAACTGGCAAAAAAATAATTTAAATAAAAATTTAATTATTTATTTCCTTGAGAAATTGTTTTTTACTATGTGTGCAACTATTTTGCTGCCTGCAACATGTTGCTGCAACCATATATGTACATACATCTGCATATATGTATGTATGCATTACATATCTATATTTTGTTCTGTGTTAATTGCGTTTGTGAATATAAATAAATTGGTTGGTTCGATATTTATATACTTGTATAAGCTAGTTATTGTTGATTCTTACTTATTTTGTTTATACCTGTATGTAGTATACAGTATGTAGTTAAAATTATTTAAAAAATTTACTTTTCAATACCTATGTAGTTTCAAATTTAAGAGTTACTTAAGCAGTAAAAATTAATAGAACAAAGTTTTTATTAAAAAAAACAATTAAAGCGATTCCCTCGAAGGCACAGGAGCGGAATTTCGGCTCATTTCAGAGCAAATGCTATAGCAAGCAGAGCGATGCTTGAAGCAATGCTTCTTATACGAGATTTATAGTAAACCGTTTCCACCGTTTCCGTGGTCGCTGTGGCGTAGTGGTAGTGGGTTGGACTGCTGCGCAGAGTGTCCGGGGTTCGAATCTCAGCACAGGCAAAATCAAAAAAGTAGAAAAAATAATTTTTCAACACGGCACCACCTCTTGGCAGGCAATGGCAATGGTAGGTCCCATTCCATTCATGTACAAATATAAGACGCATAACATGAGTGGATGCGAAAAGCTCGGCCTAGGCCCTCCATGGGCTGTTGTGCCATTAAAAGTAAAAAGTAAAGTAAAGTTTCCATTCATGTACAAATGTAACACGCACAATATGAGTGGATAGGAAAAGCTAGGCCTATGCCTTCCATGGGCTGTTGTGCCATTAAAAGTAAAAAAAAGTAAAGTAAGTTTTCCATTTGAAAAGTATGATATAAGGTCGTTTTTCAATGAACATTAAGGGCCTGTAGGAAAACATTCGAAATACCGCTATCTAGAAAAATAGAACCAATCTGACAAAACGCCATTGATTTCCTTTAGGCCAAATTAGGTTAGATCAGCCATCAAAACCTTTAATCAGATTTTAAATTTGCACAGTGTAATTGCTACTATTGTAACAATCCGATTTGTGATTTTATGTAGTATTGCAAGTTGTTGAGCGTTGGACGACTGAAACGTCAGAAAAAAACTAAGATATTAATTTAATTTGATATTTCAATATTTCTTTCCAATTTTAAAATATATAGAGAATTACAAAATTTCGAGCATCAAAATTAAAAAAAATACCAAAGGCAAAAATAAACATGTATTTTACGTTGCGGCAAGACAGTTTTCTCTCTGCTCTCTCGCTCGTCGTTTTCTGAGCTGCTTCATATTGCTTTCTGCTACGCATCCACTGTGATATTAGGGATGCAATGGCTGTTATGCCAGAAGTTATGAAGAAAAAGAACACTTGCGATAGTATATGTAAAGAATGTGCATAAATCCAGAGGTGCAGAGGTTTCTAGCGTGAAATAGAGCCATAGCATCGCACTGCTTATCGCAATCACTTAGCTGAAAAAAAGCCATCTAGGCCTAAGGCCGTGGTTATACAGTTATAGAAATATTCTCCTGAAAGCTTTGAAGGTCAAAAGATCTTTGAAGCTCTTAGTTGAGAAATTCGTACCTAGTTAATTATTTGCAATTAACTTTTGAACAGAGCTTTTAAGCTTTTACTTGAACAAATTTACATTTTCAATAATCATAGAAGTATTCTACTGAAAGCTTTTTTATAATCTCTACGATGAACATACGAAAGACTTTTTGTTAGTAATACATTAGCAAAAAATTTATATATTGGAATTTATAAACAAAATTATTCTCCTCAAGGGGAATTTTGAACACGCGCCACAAAACAAAACTTTAAAACTTATGGTCCAATGTGCAGATCATCTACATACATATATAACGTATAACGTTATTCGTATATCGACAACAAAAAATTTGTGAGGGGTAAAGTGAGATAGAGATAAATGGGTAGCGTCTTTTCAATTTCATGACACAAAAAATTTTATCAAAAGCTATGACTTATAATTAGCTATGACATGACTGCTACGGGCTTCAGCTTATTTTTAGTTTTAAATATATACTGAATTACTTGCATGTGATGGTGTATAATTAAAAGTTTATACAAATGTATAGAATCTAAGTCTAAACCCTGGATTGTTGCGAGTAGTTCACGAATGAAGCAAACGTAAAGTCCGTGCATGCCGATACTTCAGGGTAGAATTCGGTCAATTAAATTGCATGGAATAAAAGAGCTTGGAGTGCTTCAGAAAACTAATTATTTTTTCAATATTGTCGACTGATGGATTGGAGAGGAATTCGATGGGATCTGTGTTGCGGATGATTACGTTTCGTTGGTTGCAGAAAGATCTGCAGTTTGAGAGTATGTGCTGAATATTGATAAAGCGCAGTTGTAGAACGGACATAGATTAGATATGTTATTGTCAATTAAGAGGCAATTTTTGAGTTTCGTATGGCCAAGGCGAAATCTTTCGAATTTAAGAAGCTCAATCCTGGACAGTAGAGACTCATGGTTAATAGGAACTGGTTCAAGCACAGTTTTTGGGTAATAATACTGCAGTACCAAGTGAAGGATTTAAGCCATGTCTGCTTTTGGTGCTTGTTAATAAATTTTCTTTTAAGCCTTTGGTGTTGTCTTTTGTGGTTAGGTTGGGCTTTGTTAGCACCGTAGCGATTGCAGCAAACTTTGCTGATTTGTCAGCGAGTTCATTTCTTTAATTTGTACGTGTCTAGAGGTTCAAATTAAAACTATTTTGGAAATTGCATTACATTATGTAACGTGTTTCTGATTAGTGTAGGGTAGTGTTCATTATTATCTATATAGGCTACCGCATCTAAGGTTGATAAAGAGTCGTAGCAGATGGTAAATTTACCTCTTTTTTTTGACGGAGTTTACTGGTGCTTGCAATTATTTCAGCCGAATAAATTGTGCTAAAGGAAAGTAGGTTTGAACTTATAATTCTATTTTATTTCTTTGTGAATTTCAATTGTGTGGCTACTGAGAGGGGATAGCCTTGTGTAATTCCATTGTGAAGAGTGTGAGTTTTAGAGGATTGATTCCGGTTTGTCATAAAGTTTCGTACGTAAATACAGATTTGTGGGCCAATTTTCCACTTTTGTAGTTGGTCAATTATAAAGTGTACTACTATTTGGTCGAAGGCTTTAGAAAAGGCGATTACTATAATATACATACGATTTTTTGTCGAAAAGAAATCAGTGATCTGATGGTCTAACTATATACTTACTTATAATAGAGAGTCTGTCATTGGCACGCCTTTTGTGAATCCAAGCTGGTGGTCATTAATGAGTTGTTATTAGTAACAAACCACCATAACCTATTTGCAATGACTTTGTCTAGGATCTTCGCGAAACATGGATTTAAAGAGATTGGTGTATATGAGGTAACTAAGGTTTACCTTGGTTTGGTTTTAATATTGGGGTTATTATTGTCGATGTATATGATTGAGGAATGTATGAATTTCGTATGCTATTTTTAAAGTTTAACTGTCTTTTTACTACTAGTGTTGTCATGTGTGATATTTGGTAATATTCCGGTGCGTTTTCTTTAAGTTTACCAAAAGCAGAGTTAAGTTCCACTTCGCAATATTATTTTGTTAATGTTGGCGGCTTCTTTATTGATATTGGAAGATATTGACCGGCTATTGTTGTATTTAAGGGCGGTATTTTCAAAATGTTACCCAGTCGGCAGATTCAATAATGAAAAGTGGTTTGATTATTTGGGCGTTAGATGGGTTGAAGGGGAATAGTAAAATAATTATTGCGAAGTGGTCTATTCCACATAAATCATTTAGTGCTGACCAGTCGGAGCCTATGCTATTTCGGTAGAACTAAATGAAATATTAATATGCGTAAAAGGTGTTGTGAGTGCTAAGATAGCAAAATGTGATTGTGTGATAAAGGTTGCGAGGGTAATGCCTCTGCGGTTGTTGCAGGGAGATCGCCAGTTGCCGTGTCTGCTGTAACTAAGCATGGATAGCATCAAAGTCGTTATGTAGAGCGATTTGACTATGTTGGATTAAGATTTGTGTCAGCAGGGCGACTCTGCCATATCCTTTCGAAGTTCTTATTAAGAGAGTAAATAGAGAGGTTAATTGGAGAGGGGATGGGGTATTTAGGCTTAATGTGAGCTTTGTGCAACGCTATTATTATTTAAATTATGCTTTTTTATCAACATATGTGGCTCATTATAATTGTTTGTATAGCCTCTAATATTGCATTGAAGAATTCTGACTTTCATACTGTTTATAAATCCGAAAAGCTCGGTCTGACCCTCCATCGGCTGTTTGTGCCATAAAAGAAGAAGAAGTGTTTATAAATATAAGATTTTATTGAATTTATATTATGACTATAAGTTGTTACGATAGTTTAAGCTTGTGTATAGGTGTATGTAAATATAGTGATAAAACTGTATACCTGTATACGTAAATGAGGAGAAGCCTATGTATGGAAGCAAGTGTTTACGGTTCATGAAATGTATAAATAATTGGGTATAAAGAATTGTATATGAACATACATAAGTATAAACATGTGTATAAGAATTGATAGGTGTGAGTTAGTACGTGTGTGAGTGAAATGTTTATAAAATGGGTGGATGTCTATGGAGATGTACATGCGGGTATGTTGCCAACAAACGCGTCATGCCCATATGTACAAATTCTGTGAAGTGATGTTAATTAAGTTATGTTAGTTCTGGAGATGTGTAGTTCATTAAGTTCCTGACTTCCTGAGTGTAGTTGGACCTACTTATTTTTAATCAACAGAATGTCTCTTTTCGGTGATTTTGCTTTGTTTTTCAGAATATTAATCAGTCATTTGGAAGTGTTTTGGTTTTTACTCTTCAGAAAAATATTAAACAACGATAATTCAAATACTAGCAAATATTTTTTGGAATAAAATAGTCTAACTGTATTAACAGGTATTGATTTACAAAATGCCTTTGATTTAAAAAAGATTATCGGTAAGCTAATGGATATAAATAGAATTAGCATATCTCTAATGACAGCTGATCTCACAATATCTATTTATATTTTAGACTTTGTGCACATTTTTTTATTAAATAGAAAATAAAGGTCTTTTTTTGTTTATTTAAATTTTTTCTCTACTTTTTTCGCTGTTGGATATTTTTATATGTATTGTATATACTGTGTTATATTTTCTATATTAAACTGTTCTTTTTTTCACTATTAACAATTTTTGTGCAAACCCGGGATGTTAAGCAACATAATAGCTATACATAGCAGCTATGATTATACGTGTTATCTTCACGGTTTTAGTTGTTTTCTCCCCATACAATTATCGAAACTAGTTACATATAACTAGTTGTGGGTGCCTGCGCTGAAATTTGAACTGCGTAGCATACAAAATTAAAAACATAAACAAACAAATGTTATATCGTTAATTTTAAATTTCTGTAATAGTTTTACTTTGATCACAAAAGTTTCTCTGAGAAAATCGGTTTACTAATAGCTTTTTCGAACTGAACAATTGTTTCAAAACTGAACAATGAGCCTCACAAAAGTATGTCGCAGTTGAACGATTTTATTACTGCGGAAATTAGATTTTTATTTTATAACAGTGATAGGTTATGTGTACGTAGCTCTAGTTTGAAGTCTTTCATATGAGAACTTCAAAGTTTTAATTTGTGTCACTTGTGGTTTTCTGAGCTCTATAAGGTGCTGGTTATGCTGGTGTTCGCTGTTCGACGAACACATCATATTTTTCTAAAATTCAAACGAGTACAATTTTCAGTGCGAGTTGCATTCGCAATTACCATTGATAAAGCGCAAGGTCAATCTTAGGAAATTTGAGGTATCAACTTAGAATATCCAGTATTTTCTTATGGACAATTACAGGTATAGGCAAACCACGTGTAGGCAAACCATCAGTATTATTAATTTATTGCCAAGATAATACGAAAACTAAAAATGTGGTTTTCTATAGAGTTTAAAAATAAATATAAACTTTAAAAATTTAAACTGCTTTGAATTACTTTTTTAATTATGCACAGTGAAACCCCATACACGTCCGCTTGGTACTTCTGCATACAATAATATTTTAGCAAATTCATCAATCAGTTTGACACAACTTGAAAAATGCTGTCAATGTCGTTTCTGGCGGCGTTTCCGCTCTTTGCGCTGCATTCTCCGACGTAAAATACTCACGCTATCCGTTTATAAGATGAACAGCTGAATGCAGAACGTTTGGGAGACGTTCATGTATCGAAAATGAAAAAAATATCACAATAAAAATATGAAATAAAAATACATTCCTTGTGGATGTGTTTTCAATTTGAAGTGAATGGGGTTCAAAAGTTATAGGCAATTTTCCTCTTTTGTCGGGCGTGGCAGTGGATAAATAGCCTATGTCCGTCAGAAAAGCATGTACTTTAAAATGCTATTTGAATTTTTGAAAAAAATCTAACCGTTTCCGAGATCATTCATCACACACATAACATATCTTCATTTATATACGAGGTGTGATCAAAAAATAACCGTTATTTTCAAATTTCGTAAGTTACGTATGTTCGATTTTCGCATTTTTTTCTTTTATGTTGTTGTTGTTACCAACCATTTTGAATTGTCAGTTTCTTTTTGACAGATAAAAAGGTTAGTCGTGTTTTGGTGTGCTCTTCGATTTTTTACTATTCGAAAAAATGGATCAAAGACTGTATTCTGTTTTGTGTAAAAAATGAAATTAAATGCGCAAGGTCATTTGAAATGTTGTGGCCGAGAAGATGTTAATGACGATGCTCGTCCTGGTCGCCCGAGCACGTCAACAACCGATGAAAACATTGACGCAGTGAAGAAAATGATTTTGGATAATCGTCGAATCACTATCAGAGAGGTTGCTGATGATGTTGGCATATCGTTAGGCTCATGCCAAGCAATTTTTACGGATGTTTTAGGCATGAAACGTGCGGCAGCGAAGATTGTTCCAAAATTGCTAAATTTTGAGCAAAAACAACGTCGCTTGTGCGTAAGTTTTTGGCCAAAAACAAAACCGTTATCATGCCTCAACCACCGTATTCACCGGACTTGGCCCCCGCTGACTTTTTCTTCTTCCCAAAACTGAAGACACCGATGAAAGGAAAGCGGTTTGCTACGATTGAAGAGATAAAAGAAAAATCGCTCCTGTTTCGATTTGGCGATACCAAAAAGCGAGTTTCAGAAGTGTTTCGAGGATTGGAAAAAACGCTGGCATAAGTGTATAATATCTGAGGTGGATTACTTTGAAGGGGACAAGATAGTTGCTGATGAATAAATAAATACTTTTTGAAAAAATTGAAAATAACCGTCATTTTTTTATCATACCTCGTATATATAGATTGCACTCTCCATATTGTTAAAATCGTTTAAAGTTTTTTGGTATACCATTTAGTGTTGCCGTTGCGAACAATATAGTAAAAATTCTGGAAATGTTATTTTTTAAACGACTCATGCTGTTTGTTTAATCAAACATCTAATAACAAATCCCCAATTCGAATTGTTTCACAATCTGTCACATCCTGGTAAACGCACAATAATCAAGCTCATCACCGAAAAGTATGTGTGGCAAAATATGAAGTCAGATATTGCAAAGTGGACAAGTAGATGTATTCAATGCCAAAAATGAAAAATCAACGCTTTCAACATATCAACATAGAAATCGTCGGACCTTTACCACCTTCAAAAAATTTTCGCTACGTTCTAACGTGCATCGATCGGTTTTTCAGTGTCCTGTTGCCGTTCCAATTGAGACGTAGCGCACTGATCAGCAATTTGATTCAATTTTATTTGGTGAACTCAAAAAATTAATTGGCTGTAAACAAGCACCTGTATCATCGAATGATCACACCGAAAAATTAAAGCGGCAATAAAATGTTACTCAAACACATCAAATTGATCTGACATTTTACCATTGTTGTCACTTAGTCTACGAACGATTTATAAACCAGATATCTACGCAGCACCAGCCGAAATAATCTGCGGTCAAATTATCAAACTTCCCGGGTATTTTCTCGAAAATACTCCGACAAATAAAATTACTACGAATTTCGCCACTCAACTCTGTACTATGACTGAGAATCCGAAACATGTTAGTACATACTTCGAATCATTCCAAGAATCAGTATTATGTGCAAAAACAACTCACGGATTGCACACACGTTTTTATACGCAACGACAAAATTAGACCACCTTTCAAACCGTCTTACGATGGTCCATACAAGGTAATTCGTCGTTCTAATAAAAATTTAGACTTATTAGTTGCGGGCAGAGAAAAAACCGTCTCAATCGACAGATTAAAAGCGGCCATCGGCGAGGAAGATGCTTCTATCAAATCAACAAAATTCATCTAAAATAACTAAGTATGTACCCAAAGAACTACCAAAGCCAACAAGATCAGGCAGAATCATCCCGTCAACGAAAATATTTGTTCATTTCCTAACGTGAGAAAGTCGCTGGTAGGGAGTACGTGGCAATAGCATTTTTTTTGTTTTTTTTTTATTGAAATGTTTATTATGTAATTCACATTTTATTGCACTACAACTAGTTCTTCAGATTAACAAGTAGTTTACTTCTGTAACAAGTAACTTTGATGCTTCCTCGTTATAATGTTGACTGAGCCTCTTCTTGTGGCTTGTGGCGTGTTTTTCGATTTCACTACTAACAGTGGTTATGTTCAGGTCTCGGTGAAGAGCTTTATTTCTAATGAACCATGGAGCATCTACGATGTATCGGAGAGCTTTATTTTGGAATCGTTGTACTATGTCAATATTTGTTTTGCTGGCGCAACCCCAAAGTTGACAACCATACGTCCATGCTGGTTTTAATACTTGGTTGTATAGCATTAGTTTATTTTGTCTAGATACTTAGTACTGAAATTCTACCAATAAGCCAATTAAGTTTTTTAGTTTGATATCCAGCTCTTTTCGTTTTTTCTTTATGTGCTCCTTCCACCGCAATTTCGCATCAAGACTCATACCTAGATATTTTGCGTTATTAGAGTATGGTATCTGAGAATTAAAAATTTGTATTGGATGATGTTGTATTTGTTTTGTAGTGATGTCTACATGAATTGATTTTGTGTTGTTAAGCTTGATTTTCCAAGTTTTGGTCCAATTTGCGCCGCAGTTTACAGCTTCTTGCAGTTTTTCCGTAGTTTCCTTTGCTGTATCACCCGTAGCTAAGATTGCCGTATAATCAGCAAAAGTTGCTATTGCAGCATTTAGTGGTTGTGGTTAATCAAATGTATATAACAAGTAAAGAACTGGGCCACGGATGCTTCCTTGTGGTACTCCGGCCTTTATTTGCTTTAAATTTGAGAAGCTATCATCTTGTTCTACATGGAAGTAACGCTGGGTTATGTACGACTCAATAAAGTCGCACACTGATTGTGGTAAAAACTTATTTATTTTTCGAGTGAGTTCCTCATGACAAACCTTGTCGAAGGCTTGGGCAACATCAAAGAATACAGCTGAGCAGACTTGCTTTTTTTCTATTGCATCTTCAATTATATCGGTTATTCTGTGTACTTGGTCAATTGTTGAGTGCTTATCGTGAAAACCAAACTGGTGAGTTGGTATAATATTTTTGGTTTCAATTATGGGTTTTATTCTTTTTCGTAACAACTTTTCGAAGAGTTTTGAAATTGTTGGGAGCAATGATATTGGCCTGTATGATGACACACTACACAGCTCTTTGTCTGTTTTGGGTATCATGATCACCTTGGCTATTTTCCAGAGACATGGAACGTATTTTAGCCTGATTGTTGCGTTAAACAGGTTTGTTAACTTTTGGATACCCTTTTATGTGAATTCTTTGACTACCTCTGCTGTGATAAGATCAAACCCTGGCGTTTTTTTGTTTTCAACTTCGTTTTAATCTCATTAAACGAATATTGGCAATAGCTTTGAATAATACCAGAAATAGTTAAATTTTAAGATTTTTATACAAAAACTTATTATTTAAGCAAAAAAAAAAAGAATATAAAAATATTTAAAAAATGCTCTGCATTTAATTTTGTAATTTCCTTCCTTCTTAACGCTGTAGTGATCGAATGTCTTAATCGCTGTGATACGCTATGGGCCTAAGAACTAAGGGCGAATTTTCAAACCAATCCCAAACTACACCCTACACCCGTTGACATTTTGTTTAATCCTCATATCTGTACCAACTAATAGATTAAATGGGTCTGTATGGGCTCTATGGTAGGTTGAATTCAAGGTTTATTGAAGAGGTTTAACAAAATGAAAGCACTTTTCATCCTCATCTAGATAACTTTGTTAACGCAGCGATCACAGAGGAATGGAACCTCTCTTCCTGCCCATTGCCCCTTGGGATCCCTGTCGTAATAAAAATTAATTTAATTTATTTGATTTAAAAGCTCTTCAGTGATCCGCAACAATCTTCTGGGGTATCCAAAGATTTCTGCTATACTTTCTAATTGTTGTATTACTTCTTCTGTGTTCAATATTTTCGTTGAGTGCTTTGTGAAACCATCTATAACTGCGAAGATATACCTATAGTGTTTTCTCGTGCTTTGCATAAGGCCGAGATGATCATCGTGGAATGTTTGCAATGGTCAAGTTTCAGGATTGGTGGAAGACAGCCTTCGGCTTTTTCAGTTTTTCTCTTCGCTAAAATTCATTTGACACAACCTCGGACATGATTTTCTATTCTCCTTTGTAGATTTTGGATGAAGTACTCCTTTTCCATAATTTCTTTCATTTTCCTAACATGAAAATCGCCTCGTTCCAGCAATCATCGAATCTAGAACTACAAACAATAATTTATTATTTACATTTTTACAAAGTAGCACATTACGCATATTGAGTATTCTGCCGTCTTCCTGCTGAGTCTATTTCAAACTTTTTAAAAAATCATCGTTGATGCTTATTGGATTACGTCTAAGGGTGACCCCCTTGCTTCGTGCTTCATTCTGTTTCCTGCTCTATGTTCAACGGTGTAAGTGAATTCTTCTAAAAGTAAAGCCCACCGTGCAATGCGTGTTACCAGATATGTTCTCTTTAATGTACATTTAAACGCCTTACAGTCCGTCATGAGCCCAAACCTTTGACCAAGTAAATACACTCTTAGTCGTTTTACAGCTTCGACTAAGTACTGTTAACACCTCCAGTTCATAGCTACAATATCGCGTTTCAGTTGTCTTTGTACTCATGTAGTGAACAGGATGCAATGCATTATCATCAGCACTTTTTGTAGCAATATTGCTTCGTAGCCATCCTTAGAAGCATCCGTATGTAGTTTTGTTTCAACCCCATATTGGAAAATCTGGCTTCACTGCGAGTATTCCTTTAATTTCTTTGGTCTCGAGTTGCTTCTCTTGAACTCTAAAACGACTTCCATGTAATGGCCTTGTAGCTTATCAACTTGATGGTCAATATTAGGTAAAGGGTACCTGTCTTAATGAATCTTCCTGTTTATGTTCCTGTAATCTATGCACAACCTGTGGCTTCCAGTTTACTTTTTCACTAATACAACCCAGCTGACAGAGTAACTCTTTTATTTGGTTTTCTATTATCATTTGTTCTTTAGGTGGAAATCTCCTCAGCGGCCGATAAATCGATATTTCATCGGTAGTTACTATCTTCATAAGAATTGGTGATTCTATAGGAACTTCGGGAACGTAACTTTCAATTAGTGTTAATGCTTTTTGTTGAAATTCTTTTTCTTTCAGATGGAAGAGATCAGGAAATTTGGATTGGTTTCCACTTACTGCATCGACGGCAATTTCAGCAAAGAAGCAAAACATGCATTTTGGCTTGTTCTTCTATTTTAGAGTCAATCTTTTTGTTACTGGTGACTCCTTTCCCACTAATATGGACCTTTCCTTCTTCTATCTTCACTATTTGCTGACTGTAAGAGATTCCTATAACCAAGTCTGGTTTCATAAAATTGATGTTAACAACGTGGTCTTCGATATTCTCAAAAATTTGCCCAGTGATTTCAACTCCTACTACGCAATAACCTTAGAGGCAGATTTTAACATGTTGAGACCCTAGGCAAAAATCATATTTTTGTTGTTGTTGTTGTGGCTCAATTTTCTAAATTTTGACGAAAGAAACAACATTTTTGATACACAAACATTTTGTTAGAAATTATAGACCATGTATATTATTTTTTTTCGTGATTTATTTCTTGTAAAACTGTCAATTAAGGAGTCATAGTTAATTTTTTTTACTAAGTCGCTTTGAATGGCCATGATGGCTAAGTGATTTAATTTTATTTGGCCAAGTGACGTCCTTAGGCTTAAGAATGCTAAATGATCTCTCACCACACGCATTTGCAATTGGGATTGTTAAACAATTTTTAGGATTATTTCAACGTTTGGAAATGTTGATATTAAACCTTCCAGAATTGACGCATATATTTCAGGCAGTGTTAATATTTTTTCCAATTTTGCAATATGAAGGAACTGCTCAACCTCATCTTTGAATACTAATTGATTTATGTCATCTTTATAGTTTTCAACTGAATTTGATACACACTGATCAAATTTTTCTTCCGGCAAATCAAAATCAACAATTATTAAAAAGTTTTGTAATACCTCGTCATAAACTACAAATCTTCTTTTTATTTCAGAGTGTAAAGTATCACAAATTAAGTAAAATATTTCAACTTTGAATAGTTCTTTCCCACGTAAAATTATGCCATTATCTGAAGTTTCATCGAACTGTATTTTTCTTTTCCTGTTTCGATTTCTTGTGGTCGCTGTGGCGTAGTGGTAGTGCGTTGGGCTGCTATGCAGAATGGCCGGGGTTCGCATCTCGGCACATTCAAAATCAAAAAGTAGAAAAAATAATTTTTCTACACGGCACCACCTCTTGGTAGGCAATGGCAAACCTACAAGAGTAAAAATTGCCATGAAAAGCTTTTCACTTCGCCGTTCGGATTCGGCATTAAACTGTAGGTCCCTTCCATTCATGTACAAATATAACACGCACAACATGAGTGAATGCGAAAAAGCTCGGCCTAGGCCCTCCATGGGCTGTTGTGCCATTAAAAAGTAAAGTAAAGTAAAGTTTCGATTTCTTGCTGTTGAGGATTCTGTACTACCAGCTAATTCGATTCTTCTCCATTTCGTGAAAATATGCATCATCAGTTCGAATACTGTGTTTGAATGCTGATAAAGATTTCAATAAATTAGTTCCTTTTTGTATGTTGTTACATTCTTGGTTTTGTAGCGATTTATTGGTGGCATTAATTCTTTGCAATAGTGTATCCCAAAAAATCAATAACAGTGCCGTCTCTAAATCTTCAAAACTACTACTTATGTATTCTTTCGCTTGAATTTTTGTTATGGGCTTTTTAGATGGGTTAATACAAATTTCACCAATAATGGTTCTTATGAAAGAAAAATTCTTTCGTACAGTTAATACAGCTTCAGCTCTGGATGACAAATACAATGTTCAATCAAATCATTACTAATTATTTTTGGCCATAAACCAATGTCAGTAAAGTAAAGATAAGTATTTGTGCATTTTATTACTTCATGCTCTATTTTAATCTCTATGTCATTGGTAATGGCAACCCAATTATCACTTGCACCTTCTTCTACACAAATACTCCTATTTGAAAGATTAACATCATTATCAGCTGTTACTGGTAGTGAAACATTTTTATCTGCCACCGCAGTACTGGTAGATGGAACATTTCCATCCCAAGACATAAATTTTGCAAGGGAGTTTCATTCCTCTTCATTTTCCCCTCATTTGAATTTTTTTTAATTGAAACTAGAAACTTTTTTTCATTTTAAAGTATATTTTTCAATAATTTTTTTAAAAATAAAATGGTTTAATTGTTGAGTGAATTAAAAATTATTAAATGATGAAAGCAACAACGTTGGTCTTGGTAGTTTCAAAAAAACTGTTGGTTCTTCTGAAAATATCAATCTAAAATCAAAATTTAAATTATGCTAATAGAAATACTCAATAAACACAAATAATTGTTCTCAATATTCAAAATCACGCGACGAAAATTTGATGTTAACGCAACAAAATTCAAACAAACAATGAAATGAAATGAATAAAATTGCATTTTTAAAACGAAATATAGAAACGCAAAGCTTGCTTATACTTACTTACTTAACTGGCACTACAAACGATGTTCGGTCTTGGCCGCCTCTACAAAGCTTCGCCAGTCACCTCTGCTATGCGCGTGCTGGCGCCAGTTGATAAGGCCAAGTGCAGTCAGGTTGCCTTGCACCTGGTCTTTCCAACGGAGATTAGGACGTCCCCTTCTGCGTGGTTCGAATGAAACACCCTTCTAGCCGGAGCGCTTTATACGCTTGACTATGTCAGTGTCGGCGTACAGCTCATACAGCTCATTGTTCCATCTTATTCGATACACGTCATCCACGCATACTGAACCATAGATCTTACGGAGTATCTTCCTCTCGAACGCTCCTAACAGCCTCTCATCATTGATGGTCAATGTCCACGTCTCTGCGCCATACATTAGGACGGGAAGGATGAGGGACTTATAGAGCGTTATTTTCGGCGGTCGAGAGAGGGCTCTACTTCTCAATTGCCTTCTGAGCCCGTAGTAACACCTGTTGGCAAGAGTTAGTCTCCGCTTGATCTCAAGGCTGACATAATTGTTGGTGTTTATGCTGGATCCTAGATATACGAAATCATTGACGACTTCAAAGGTATAGTTGTCAACAGTTACATTTTGTCCAAGACGACTTGACTCTTTTTTTGTTGACACAAGGTATTTCGTTTTGTCCTCGTTCATCACTAGACCCACACGACGAGACTTCCTTTCCAGGTTGGAGAATGCTGCACTGACTGCTCGAGCGTTTTTGCCAATGATGTCAATATCATCAGCGTATGCTAGCAGCATGACACTCTTGTAGAAGATAGTGCAAAAGATGTCGATGTTCGCAGCTCGAATTATTTTCTCCAGCATAAGGTTAAAGAAGTCGCACGATAAGGAGTCACCTTGTCTGAAACCTCTTTTGATATCAAATGGTGCGAAGAGGTCTGTCCCAATTTTCACTGCGCTGGTGGTGTTGGTCAGTGTCATTTTGCAAAGACGAATGAGCTTTGCAGGGATACCAGGATACCAAAATCAGACATTGCGGCGTACAAGTGATCCCTAATCGTGCTGTCGAAGGCGGCTTTATAATCGACAAATAGATGATGGGTGTCGATCTGTTTTTCTCGGGTCTTTTCCAGGAGTTGGCGTAGTGTGAATATCTGGTCGATGGTGGATTTACCAGGCCTGAAGCCACACTGATAAGGTTCAATCAGTTTGTTGACGATGGGCTTCAGTCTTTCGCACAGTACGCTCGATAGAACCTTATATGCAATATTAAGAAGGCTTATCCCACGGTAGTTGGCGCAGATCGTGGAATCACCTTTCTTATGGATTGGGCAGAGTACGCTGAGATTCCAATCACTTGGCATGCTTTCATCTGACCATATTCTGCATAGAAGCTCCTGCATGCGTTTTTTGAGCTCTTCGCCTCCGGTCTTAAACAACTCAGCAGGCAGGCCATCTGCACCTGCAGCCTTATTGTTTTTCAGCCGAGCAATGGCTGTTAAGACCTCCTCATAGTCAGGCGGCGCTACTTCAACGCCGTCAGTGATTGGGGTTTCCGGAGTGGGTTCCGCAGTGGCGGGATTATTGCCGTCTTCGCCATTAAGCAGCTGCGAAAGGTGCTCCCTCCATAATCTCATTATGCCCTGAACATCTGTCACCATATTTCCGTCTTCATCCTTGCAGGAAGAGGCCACGGTCTTCAAACCATCAGTCAGGCGTCTTATTCTTATAAATAATTTTTGGACCTCGTTCCTGTCCCGCAACATTTCGATATCATTGACTTCGCGTCTTTCTTCATCTCTTTTCTTGCGCCTGAAAAGACGTTTCTTCTCCCTCCTCAACTCCCTGTATCGCTCCTTAGCAGCTCGCGTTACAACTGAATGCAGGGTGGCTCTGTAAACAGCGTTTTTTGCTTCAGTAGCATCGCCACACTCTTGGTCGTACCACATATTTCTCCATCGACGGTGGTAGCCTAGCACCTCTTCGGCAGCCGTACGCATAGAGCGGGAAATGTGCGTCCACTGCACGCATATATCATCAAGTTGAGGGGTGTTTTGCGAAAGGAGGAGTACAAGTTGGTTGGCAAAGACTTTGGCTGTCTGTTGTGATTGCAGCTTTTCGACATCCAGCTTTCTCTTTGTACCTATCCGTACGCGACTTGCTACACATATAAGTTTGCAGACCTTGGCTGCAACCAAGTAGTGGTCTGAGTCGATGTTAGCACCACGTATTGTGCGTACGTCTAGTACATTTGAAGCGTGCCTTCCGTCGATCACAACGTGATCAAACTGGTTTCGTGTGTTTTGATCAGGGGACATCCAAGTGGCCTTATGGATATATTTATGTTGGAATCTGGTGCTACTAACTGTCATGTTTCGTGCGGCGGCGAAGTCGATGAGTCTCATACCGTTATCGGTGGCTTCGTCGTGGAGACTGATTTTACCAATCGTCGGACCAAAGAGACTCCTTGCCCACCATGGTATTAAAGTCGCTTAGTCCAACACGATTTTACTGTCGTGGCGGGGCAATGCTAATAAGTTTTGTCGAGGAGCTCGTAGAAGTCATCTTTGGTCGTTTCATCCTTCTCATCCGTCGGGGCATGGACACAAATTAGGCTGATGTTGAAGAATTTTGCCTTGATGCGGATAGTGGCTAGGAGCTCGTTCACGGCCGTGAACCTCGAGACTAGATGGCGCAGTCTCTTGCCAACTTCTTCTAGAAGTGCAAGAATCGACCATGGACGCACCTGCGACTGTCACGAACTTTACCTTGTGTCCTACGCCCCAGGCCCCCCAAGCTTGCTTATACTTGGTTCGTTTTTTCCTACTTGCTTTTGAAAATGTTCAAATTTGTAATATTTGTAACGGCCTACTACAATCGCAAATAAATATAGTTCAGTTAATAGTATTAAATTTTAATTGGAGGTTTTAAACTCTCCAAAATTTAAAATCTCAAATTCTACGACTATTTTATTTT
Source organism: Palloptera scutellata (assembly GCA_958295655.1). Classification (NCBI taxonomy): domain Eukaryota; kingdom Metazoa; phylum Arthropoda; class Insecta; order Diptera; family Pallopteridae; genus Palloptera; species Palloptera scutellata. The sequence goes on along the minus strand of OY282452.1, from coordinate 38,730,668 downwards.
TTTTAAATTTTGGAGTCGCTATAAATCGGAGGCCCTAGGCAAATGCCTAATATGCTTACAGGTAAATCCGCCGCTGAATAACCTTTAGTCATGATGGTAACACCTAAACTTGCTACTGACAAGCGAGAATTCCTGCAATGGTACTTTGAATTAATCAACGATAAATGACATTCTTTAATAACACAAATGTCGCTTCCTGTGTCCACTAAACTCTCCAGCAAATATTTATTAATTTTGCATGGATCATATGGTACATACCGCTCTTTATTATAACATGTGATAACCTCCCTACAGCAATTTTAGCTGGACAAACTTATTTTTTATGCCCATACTCGTTGCATCCGAAACATTTAGGACCTCTTCCTTTTTGTGGATAAGCCTGGAATTCATGGTCTGCTGACCCGCAATTGAAACAGAATCGTTTTGATTTTGGCTTCCCATTTTTTGTTACCCTTTCATTTCTCTCGTGTTTGTCACTTTCCTCTACTAGTCGCCTTATTGCTTTCTCTGCGAATCTTTTAGTAGATTTCAAATTTTTCCTTCAATTCTTTGATTGTTTTCGCTCCATACAGCACACTTTTATTGCTCGCGTAATCTTTAATCCCTTCGGTAACATACTCTACAATAGATAGTTCGATCATGCGATACAAATATTCCCGCAACGTTTCATCGGCTTTCTTTTTACGTTTTCTTAGTTTTCTGTGGATATCGGCATTAATTATTTTCGGTTGAAATTCATCTCTTAGACCGTTAACGAACGCAAATATACGTGAGACCCTTTTTATACAGTACTAAGCCCACGCACTGGTATGGGTTTTGATGTTGTTGTTGTTTGAGTGGTTGTTTTCATCTGAAAAACAGAATTAGTGCAAATCACAGTTTTGCTACCACATTGTCTTTTGGTAAAAGGTGAGGTCATAATTTTTGGAAGTCTTTGCATCTGAACCCCACAAAGTTATGTCCACTTTGTAAGGTTCAAATATATCAGTACGCTTTTTATCTCGATTTCTGAGATTTCATTAACAATTTAGAGGAATGGTTTGCCGAATCAGCGAAGTCGTGCTTTTACCAAACATGGGCAGGAAGTATTGAATGGAAGATTAAGTCTTGCTGCATGTTCTTCCACTTTCCAGTGGTCTTTGAGAACAGGCCACTAGATATGGCGCAGCTAGTCAGTCGTTTCTACTTTTGTCCGGTTATAGTGATGTAGTGAGAAGCAAATGTGGCCTTAACACTGCTGAACAGAATTGCGACAGATTCCGCTGTAGTGATGTCAAGGGCCGAACCCAACCTAGCTAGCTCGTCTACCCTCTCATTATCATCGATGTTCCTATGACCTGGAACCCATATTAGAGTAATTTCTAGCCCTTGACCAAGTGTAGCGAGATCCTCTCTGCGTTGGAGAACTAATTTGGAATATATAATGGAGGAATCTAAGGCTTTAATAGCAGCCTGACTTTCTGTACGCGTTCCTTATTGGTATTAATTCTGTCTGGAATACACTGGCTTCGTTGGGAATAGACGTCATATGGATGAGGATAGTTGGAGGAGCTCTGTGTAACGCGTGCTCCTACACCGCAGCCCATTTTCGATCCGTCGGTGTAGAGCTCCACGTCAAAACCCCCAATCACAGTCAGTGTAGGGGTGAAAACTTTGTATTAGTTCGTTTTCAGTTTATTTATTTGCTATATAAAAATTTAAAAACAAAAATTTTTCAAAACGTCGTTCTTTTTTGTCTCAATTTTAGTTCTTTTACAAATTTGTCAACCGCAAAACTGACTCGCATTGACGCAATATTACACCTACAACAAACCATAAACATTGCTAAAAAAAAAAGAAAAATTACAATATTTAGAAATATTCCACACAATAATCAAATAACGAAAACAATAATTATTCCAGCAACAATTTATTTAATACAAACTTAGCAAACTTTATTTAATACAAACTTTTTTTTATGATACATTCAACACACAGGTTGTATCCCTATGAATGTACCCCTATGTATGTGATTGGAATGAAGACTGATAGGTGGGAGGAGGAATGGGGGAAAATGAGAGAGGGAATGCAATCACAGGACACATATAAAGAGATTTCCAACTATGCAGCCACGCCACGGGTTGCCAACCGCCCGTTTCCGCAGGGACTGTACCGATTTTGAGAGTATTGCCCCTCGCCCGTTATCAAACGTAATTTGAAATGTCCAGATTTTGTGAAAACTTTATAAAAAATACATTGTGTATTTTACTTGTACTAATTTAGGTATAAATATTTTTGCTTTCATTAGAAACAAGCATAACATTTATTAAGCTGTATGGTACGTTTATGATATTTATTGTTTTGTGCGTAATAATTTATTTGGTTTAAAAATTATATAACGTTTTGTTTTACAACTTACTTATTTTACTTGGGTTTGTTTATTTAGTTTTATGTGCTAGCGACTATTTGTTACAAAAAACTGTTTTTAATTCCTTTCAAAAGTATTGATTTGTGCACTTCCATTTATATTGTGAATTACTTACAAAAATGTGAATGTGCAAATACAATTTGCTTGTGTTTAGTTTCTGCATTAACTTTTTTGAACGTGGGAGGAACCACGCCCACTTGGCCGTTTGCAGCCATTTCCGAATATCCTATTCCTGACAATAATAAATAACTATACCAAGTTTTTTTGACTCCCCTAATGTTGACGACTCCCGCAAACGGTCAAAGGACAAAGATTTAGGGATATGCACCTGGAATGTCCGAATCCTTTACGGGGAGGGTTTCTCTATCCAGCTGGTAGATGTCTTCTAACAATAGAGAGTTGAAATAACCGCTATACAGGAAATGCGATGGACGGGACAGGGTTGCTCCAGAAGAGCATCCTGTGATATCTACTATACGTAGATATTAAAATCGTGTTAGGCGTCTTTAATGCCAAGGTGGGCAAGGAGAGTTTGTTTGATCCGACGATCGGAAAATGCAGTCTTCAATACAAAGCGACCGACAACGGTATAAGACTGATCGACTTCGCCGCCGTACGCAACATGACAGTTAGTAGCACGGGATTTCAACATCTCGATATTCATAAAGCCACTTGGCTGTCCCCTGATCAAAACAAACGAATCCAGATTAATCACGTTTTGATCGGCGGAAGGCACGCTTCCAATATACTAGACTTATGCGCGATACGTGGTGTAAACATCGACTCAGACCACTACTTGGTTGCACCCAAGGATCGCACACTGTACATTTTTTTTTAATTAAATCACCTACTTCCTGTTCTACCACTCTCCGCGCGAGACTTTCATTAGGTATTACCTCGCGGGGCTGGTTCAGCACTAAGCTGTTATCGTTGGTTATGAGCTCAAGCCACCGCAACTCCAATATTACCGAAGCAGCAATACTGTAAATGGTATTCCATCCAGTTGTTGACGCCACCACATGTTGGATGGTGGTATTTGGCGTTATTGTTTCATTGAGTATGTTTGTCAAATGTTCACGTTGTTGTTGGAATAGGAGGCATTTGAAGAACAAGTGTTCTGCAGCCTCGGGCATATCACTGAATAGGGTACAATACGAGTCGGATTCGCTATTGAATCGATGTAAATACGCTCGGTAACACCCATGCCCGAGTATTTGTGAGATATTGGTCATGCTTCCTGCCAAGCCAAACTCAGATGTCAGGTATCAACCGATGTGTCTAGCGGCCTTTGGTTGCGTTTGCCCAACTTTTTTGCCATGCATCAACGCAGTGGTGTGCTGCTGCTTTTCTTGTATGATTCCGGGAATTTTCTTCTGGTTCACTGCCATTTTGGTTGTATTCCTCCAGTGCAATCAAGTTGATTGATATCATTCCCGCAATTTTACTAAGGCGGCTTCATTGGATACCATGCGATAAACCCTTCTACTACTAATGAGTACGGCCTTAATTTTATGTTCGGCCAGCTTCAAACCGCCTGAATTAAGCCAGTTACGTATTGTTCGTATAGTTTCATTACCGATACATTCGGCTTCTTCAAAATGCTTCCCAAAAATAACGACTGCAATATCTTCTGCGAAACCGATAATGCTCGTATCAGCTCGTTAAGCCTTAACACGCCATCGTACATCACGTTCCAAAGAAGCGGTCCTGGTGTCATTCTCATTCATGCCATTCTCCGTTTCATATAATAGCAGTCTTTTGCTGAAGTAGTCTGCTATAATGTTTCTGAGGTATTGTGGTATATTCAGCTTATGCAGAGCTTCTAGTATTTCTGTCCATCTTGCAAAATTAAAGGCATTCTTTATATGCAATGTGATAACAAGACAATGTTTGTTGCTTGCCAGCGTTTTCCTTCAATAGTTTCTTGCGTTACACTCTTAACCATTTTGACAGCATCAATTGTTGAGCGACTCTTACTGAATCCAAATTAGGTTAATGAAATTTCATTTGCCACATCTATTGCTTCTTCTAAACGATAACACAATATTTTCTTCTGAATCTTTCCTGCAATGTCCAAAATGCAAATTGGTCGGTAGCATAGCCACCCTTTGGCAGAAGGACCAGCCGTTGTACCTTCCACCTGTCTGGAAACACTCCTGCACCTAGGCATGCATTGTACAGTTTGGTCAGCTCCGTTACGCGTTATTGCCATTTTTAAAACTCAATTTAATATCTCATCCGGCCCTGGTGCCTTTTTGCCTCCCACGTTTTCAGCAGCCAAGATGACTTCGGCTTCTGTGACAACCGGAAATGTTGATCACCGTGATGTGGTCTTCTCTCGTGGATTTAAGTACTTCGTGGAACAACTTAATTACTATTTTTCCCATCAGCTTTGAACAGCTAAATGCAGGTTTTCTAAAGCAAATCAGTTTTTTTCTTACTAGCCTGTAGGACGAGCTACATGGGTTTTCTTCCGCATCATCGCAGAGTTCTAGAAAACTGGAGTCTTTGTTGTTTCGAATCGCGTGCGTCTGTTTGTGCTGCAACTCTTTCTCTTTGGCCTTGTTGCATTCTGCGTGTAGCTTGCGATGTTTTCGTTCCGCCAATAGACTGGTCTGTGCTTTATGTGCGAAAACGACATTCTTGCCATAGACTAATCACATGCTTCCTTAAGGTGATTCATTACTATATTGGACATGTTTCGTGCTGATCGTGCATCGCAGTCCCGACTGTGATTGTTGAGTCTGTCTTGTTCGATTTGATGGTGCATTGTTATCAAGAAAATTCACTTTGTGTTGCCTAGCTTGATATTCTGAACGTTTTTGGCGCAAAGCAACTGTAACTGTTTCACCTGGTTTCAGAAGGTCAAACCAGATAACACCTCGCTGATCCCAGAAAGCACAGGGCATTGTCTACTTTCCGAAGCGATTTGGCTTTGCTGTCGATTTGGCTTTGCTGTCGATTTGGCCGGTGTACCGGGCTTAACATATGATCGTTTACATTTGGAATACTCGAGATATATCAATTTTTCATCGCCAGTAACAATTCGATGAAGATATGGCTTTCTTTTGTACATGGCGAGCAACATTCCACAGGTGGTTTTTCGATTTTCTTGCTGTCTTTCCGTCAATTCATGTGGCACCCATCTTCCCACCTTCAAAATCAGTCTCATAGCTTTTAAACGTTGAGAAATGCATTGTTGGGTCACAATTACCATAATTTTTCTGCAAGTTGTTCTTGCGTTTGACCATCATCCTTATCGAGTAAAGCATGCAACTAGGCATCTTCAAACTTTTTCGGTGGCCTTCCACATCAAAATCGCCACTTTTAATCTTAATGAATCACTCGTTACACTGTGTTTTACCTAGAGCGTGCTGGCCGTATGCTTCCACAAGCATTCGGTGAGATTCCAAAGCAGATTTCTTCAATTGGAAACAGAAAATCAATGATGTCCGCATATCGTAGTTTGTAGGCAAAAATTCGACATTTTTCCGAGCGAAAAAAATATGTTGTTGTATGAAACTTGATTGTTTATGAACTGAATACTGTTGACAGAACTAAATGCGAAGAAATGGCGCCAATGATTTGGTTTGACAAAGCGTATAGTTTTACCTAGCGACACAGAGATGTCATTAACGGTTTTATGCATACCTGTTGCTGACCTGCACAATGATTCACTCAAAAATGTCAAATCTATTATTGATCCGAATCCGCCTCTAGAAAAAGTATGCTGCAATCCTGTATTCATTAATTTCACATCAAGCATTGCGAATGATTCGAGCAATGCTAGTCCTTGTAATTTGTTTTCGGACAACCCCATTCAACTGCCCAAGCGTTAAATTCACCAGAAATTACTTATGTATTATTCAGTTTCTCCCTCTAGCGTCAGCAACCATTGTTGCTTCAAATTCTGGCAGTGTAGCACTGGGTGGTATATACCAACTATAAATCATAGTTTAACTCCTAGTTTAACTACCAATAACCCATTCTCTGATGTGAAGTGGTCGTTTCCCGCAACTCCATTTAGCCGCTTTCCTGACACGTTCTTTACCCATACATTTCGATCTTTTTCTCTGTATGGTTCAAACAAAATGGCTACATCTATTGACAGTTCACGAGGCGTTTGTGTTAACAGATCCGGTACCGCCTGACAGTGGTTGAGATCTAGTTGGAATATTCATATTTCGAATTCTTTATTACCTTTACAAATAACGGGAATTTATAGCTCCCCGTGGAATGCCTGACATCTTTTAATTGACTCCTTAGAAAAAGTACACATTTGTGCTCCTTTTTACATGTTTTTGACTTATGTATGTCCGCTTTCAACATATACCGGTACAGTTTTCCGTATTTTTGCATTTTTGTGCGATTAGACCATAGTCAAGGCAATTGCAGCCAGTTGGCTTCCGGATACGACAGATGGCAAACCAACTTTACCAATACTAATACTAATTTCATGATGGATTAACATCCATGCCTTCATAGAATGCAAGCAATCCATCACTGTATCGGCCAAGAGTTACCATGTTATCGCCAATGACTTCCTTTCTCAATTTTTCATCAGTTGGTACCTTCACAAAGACTTTATTTGTAGGTTTAAGTCCAAAAGTCGACGCCGTGCGTTTTTGTGATGATCTTATGGGTGTATCCACCTTTGCTTCGATGCTAGGGCTCATCGTGCTGGTTGCGTCCTTGTCCAGGTCGATTAGGTCCGGTGAAGAAACAGCTTTCTTCAGTGTTTCCCTCCTGGGGTTTCCTGGCGATCTTGCGAGCCTACGTCCTTTGAAGGGATGGAAACTCTCTTCGCCATCTACTTCCGTTGTTTTTTTTTTTTGTTGATGTTTATCATTGCAATTGGGTCCCTCTTGGTAAGGTCACGCTAGGGTTGACGCAGAACCTTATGAGTATCTACGTTCAGAGCCAAGTCAGTGCAAATAGAGAGCAAGCTCAACCGAAAATGTACCACTAACTTATTGGTGACCGGGTATCGAACGTACAACAAGGCCTGCCAAGGTTTTAACAGGACGGAGGCAGCTGGGACATTAGCCGGACAGCCATTTCAGCACGATTTCACTCCGCTTACCGAGGTGCTTAAATGCCACATCCGTCAGCTCCATGCAGTCATGTTAATGCCTTGGTTCCATACCATTTCGTCAGAACCCTACTAGGCTCAGGCTCCGAATTCCATTATTTGCATAGCACCAATTATGCACCTCTACCGCCATCACCAACTCGAGCCCTTCCACCCAGTGGTATCAGCCGAGCCGTAACTGACGGTGGTACATATTAATACTATTTATCTGCTGATGTGTTGTAATGATTTCTGCTGATGCGTTGCCAAAGATTTGCACAGACCCAAACGACTGTGTCATAGGGTAAGTTAGTGACACGATGCACCTACCCGAGTTTTGAAAAGTTATCCCACGATACCACTCCGGGGTGGGGAGCACCTACACAACGGACGGTGCCTCTCCTGTCGCAGATCTTCATTGGGTATTGTGGCCTTTTAAGACACATCCTCCACCTCCGCCGCTAGATGTCGGGGATTGCTTGTTGCATATTTGCACAAACCAACACCACTGCAGGCCATCCATCTATCTGCCACTCACTGACCACCACAGTAGCTTAAAGATCGGCCCTGCAGCACAATGTATGTGTAGCAAATTGCGTACGTATAGCTACAAAGAGAAATGTGGATGTCGAAAAAGGATTATCGTGATGCTACTGAAGCGCTGTATATAGAGCCACCCTGCAGTCAGTTACAACGCGAGCTGTAAAGGAGCGATGAAGAGTTGAAGAGGGACGAGAAACGTCTCTTCAGGCCCAACAAAAGAAGAACAGAAAGACGTGAGTTTAATGATATCGAAATGTTGCGAAAAATTCTTCGAAAGAATAAGACTTTCTAGCGTGCGACTTCTTTAACCTTATGATGCTGACCTCTTCCTTCAAGGATGAAGACATAAATCTGGTTACAGAAGTCTAGGGCATAATGAGATTGTGGAGGGAGTACTTTTCGCAGCCGCTTAATGGCGATGACGGCATTAATCCTCCCACTACAGCTACGGAAACCTCAATCACGGACGGCGTTGAAGTGCCGCCGCCCGACTCAGAGGAGGTTTTAACAGCCATCGCTCGATTGAAAAACAATATGGCTGAAGGTGCAGATGGCCTGCCTGCTGAGTTGTTTAGGATTGGAAGCGAACAGCTCACGAAAAGCAAGCAAGAGCTTCTATGTAGAATATGGTCGGATGAAAGCATACCAAGTGATTGGGACCTCAGCATGGGATAAGCCTTCTTAATATCGCATACAAGGTTCTATCGAGCGTGCTGTGCGAAAGACTGAAGCCCATCGTCAACAAAATGATTGGACTTTATCAGTGTGGCTTCAGGCCACCATCGACCAGATATTCACACTACGCCAAATCCTGGAAAAGACCCGAGAAAAACAGATCGACACCCACCATCTATTCGTCGATTATAATGCCGCCTTCGACAGAACTCTTAGGAATCGCCGCAATTTCTGATTTTAGTACCCCAACAAAGCTCTTTGCAAAATGACGCTGACCGGCATCACCAATACAGTGAAAATTGGGACAGATCTCTCCGCACCAAGGTGACTAACTACCGTGCGACTCTTTAACCTTATGCTATAGAAAATAATTAATAATTCTGGCACTATTTCCTACAAGAGTGACATGCTGCTAGGATACGCTGATGATATTGACATGTAGCATTCTCCAATCTGGAAAGAGAGTCTCCTTGAGCGGATCTAGTGGTGAACGAGGACAAAACGAAATGCCTTGTGTCAAAAAACAAAGAGTCAAGTCGTCTTGGACAAAATGACACTGCTGGCAATTATACTTTTGAAGTTGTCAAGGATTTCGTTTACTTTCGATTCAGCATTAACACCAATAGACAATTAAGAACCAGAGCCCTCTCTCGACAAAAGAAAAAAACGCTCTATACGGTAAGTCCCTCATGTGGTCGCTATAGCGTAGTAGCAATGCTCTCTGTTACGCAGAATTTCCGGGGTTCGAATCACAATTACATCAAAAAATTTAAATTTTTCTACACGGTACCACCCCTTAACGATTAGCGTTAAACCTAAGGACAATGCATTGTTTAATGCGACTTGCAGACAACCAGTCAGGTCAAAAGAGGTCGCTTTCAGGAACTGGTAATCTAACAAGAATGCCAATACTGAACATTTGCGTAAGCAGGAATGAAATCGGTGTAATACCACTCTAAAGCGCGAAAAGTTTCTACACGAACAGCGCCTGAATAAACGAATCTTAACATAAACATGGTTTCGGGTACCCGATGGCATTCCAGCCCAAGTATTGCGAGCTTGTGCGACCGTTGTGCAATCTTTTCAACATTTCATACACAACTGGTGTATGTTTTTGGAAAGTTGCCAATGTCCAACCAGTTCCTAAAAAAGGCAAGACTACGGACCCTGCGAACTATGGCCCCATCGCAATCTGTTCTACGCTATACAAAGTCATGGAACGTGTAGTTAACTTCTACTTTTTGAAATATTTTGAGCAAAACGAATTGCTTAATGACCGCTTATACGATTTCCGCCGAAATCGCTCTACGGGCGATCTCATGGTGGTCCTCACTGAGCACTGGTACCATAGTGTCCATGGCTTCGGTGAGAGCAAGGCGGTTGCTCTAAATATTTCAAAGGCATTTGACAGAGTGTGTGTGGCATAAAGCCAAAGGAGTAACTTCACACGATGGATCACGAAATTTCTAAGCGACCGCTTTATCAGTGTTCTGATAGACGGTATTGTTTCGGAAGATCGTGCCATTAATGCTGGAGTACCGCAGGGTTCGGTGTTCTCCCCTACACTTTTCCTTATCTTTATTAATGACCTTCTGTCATTAACGAAGAATATAATTTACTCGTTTGCAGGTAATAGCACCATTTCTCATTCAAAGCACCTTAACTCTTTGGAGATTGAGAGCAAAAGTCACGTTATGAATGACTCACTCAATAAAGATCTCCAGTCAATCTCCTAGTGGGGTCTCACGAATAGAGTTGAGTTCAATGCGCGTAAGACCCAATGCTGTCTGTTATCTCACAAACGAGTTTCCCAGCTTAACCCCCTAGATACGGGTGGGGTAGGTATCGCAGAGACAGCGACTCTTGATGTTCTGGGCATGTCCATCCAATGTGATGTTCGTTGGAATAAACACATTTTTGACGTGTCGAAAGAAGCAGCCAAGTGTCTCGGCTTTCTTAGGCGGTGTAAAAAATATTTCACTTTGACTGATCTCCGCATAATCTACACCACCTATATACGTACTAAATTGGAGTTTAATTCGCGCCTATGGGCTGGAGCTTCACGAACGCAACTGGAGCTCCTGGACAGTATCCAACATCGAGCGATAAAGATAATAGAAGACAGTAAAGTTTCTAGCTCTACTGACTCCTTGGAACATCGTCAATACGTGGCTTGCGTCTCAATGTTCTACCGTTACATTCACGGTAGATCTTCTGAGATGCGCAAGGACTACACGATCAGCAAGCGCAACTCACGCCTTCCACGTAGACACGGTTTTCCGCCGCACTACGCATTATAGAGAAAGTTCGTTCATCTGTTGCACTGCGCGTATTTGGAATAATAATAAATCCCTGCAACAATTTTCCCAATTATTATGACCCTTGCAAGTTTAAAGCAAACGCTCTTAACTACTTCGCCCTCCTTCTTCCTCCCACCTATCAATCTTCCTTCCAATCAACACAATGCTCTGCATTTATAGGAGTACCCACTGTGGTAATTATATTAAAAAAAAAAAATTTTGGACAACATAATGCTTAAGATTTGATTGATTTTTTATAATTTTTCTGTAGACCTCGTAACGTTGGACTTCGTTTCACCTCCTTACGAACTCCAAACGACTCCTTCTTTTTAAATTACAATATCTCGATTTTGTCGGTCAACGTCATATAGATGTCCACACTCATGTTGTGCGTGTAATGTACATATGTATGTACATAATATTCCCAGTTGCACAATTTCTAATTGGTACGATTTGCTCTTTTAATAATCCAAAGCGAGCAATAAAAGAAATTTCTTCTCGGACATAAGAAAAAATATTAACAAAAACACTTAAAGTGTGTTTTCACACTTACGTCTCATTAAATTAAAATTTTTTTATTTACTTCCAGTTTTCTGTGTTTACTAAAATCAATCAAAATTGTATGCAGAAGTGTACAAATTTGAGTGCAGATATACTTGCTTACAGAATAGAGTATTAACTAAAGACAATAGAATAAAAGAGAAAACGCCGAACATCAATCGTGTCATCCTTTATTACTCCATTTGGAGTTTAAAACGATTACTCTATGCCCTAGAGAATGATTTGTTAAAGAGGAGTACAAAATGCAAAAGCTTAATCCATTGCTCGGTTCATGATTACTGCAACGATGATCCCAAGTTATACTGGGTACTTATTACATATAACTGTGGCGAGTTCAAGTGCACACATGAATGCTCACAGGCTGTGCCACATATTATTTGTACTCGTGTACTTCTTGTGCATGTTAATGTCAACTACACACTTGCAAATTTCATGGGAAAATTTATATTTTTATATTGAATTCATGTGCACTACACATGCATTTTTTTTTTGTAAAAGTAAATAAAATTTTTACAATGTGTTTTTGAAGAGAAAAAAAATGTAAGAATTTGTTTCTTTCATTCCCGTTTGCGAAATGCGACTGAATTTTTATAGTACAGTTCAGAAGCTGTTAAGTTAGTCTGTGGACAAAGGGATTGGCCGCTTTATGTTTTAAAATGCATGTCAACATATCGTCCATGTTGCACAAAATTTAGTTTTTTTGTTGCTTACATTGTGTAAAATCACCTGAGAATCCAGACAGAAATATGTATGTTCTCAGTTCTAAGTTCGTATGTACCCTTGAACACTAACTGCGGACCCCAGGGGAGGGTAACGCAGAGAATTTTTTTAATTCACTCTCAGTGTTGTTGCAACTGCAACCGCGAACTAAGTGGACGAGTTTGAAGTGTTTGATCACGCGATATGTATTTACCGTTTTTAATTTCTGGTTGTGATTTTGATATTTTATGTATCTCGTTTCGTACACTCGTAATTGGAATTTTCCAAGCTTGTGAGCAGAAGTTTATGTGTATAACAAAAACAATGCACATACGCGCATTGTTTTTGTTTTAGCTATTTTGAATGTATGCATATTTGTAATAATGAATTATTTCATTCGTATTTTTCAACTGTTGTCTTTTCTGTGCCAATACGATTGCATGGTCATGTTTAAATTTTTAGGTGCAGGATGTAGAGAACATTATTCTATTGATGATGATGTTCAAGAACAAGAAAAATTATGGGCAATATCGGGGTTTATGCACCCAATTACGGTGTTGTTTTAAGGTGATATGCATAATATGGATCTATATGCTATGTATGTATGTATGCCTTAGTATCTTTAATTTTTTCTTTCATTTCTCACCCAATGTCTTTTGACATTTTCAGTATTTATCATTAAAATTATATTTTTTTTTTCAATTAAATGCACAGAAATTTTGAATGTTTGATGAAAAAATGTGTGAGCCAAAAAATTGGAGGTTGGGTAGTGTAAAAAAATGCGCGGAAAATCGTACTTTGGCGACTTCTGATCGTATTCAGCGAATCAGTAGTCGCTCCTAGAGAGTTAAAATCTAATATGGACCAACCTTAATTTTCAATGGTCAACATTTTTCCTCAACATACTCACTTCCAACCGTTAATGTGGCTCCTATACAAAATTTACTTTTTTATGAAATAGGCTTCCCGTGCCTTTCTTCTTTTGTGGATTGTACTGTCCTTCCTCGAAATCCTCTGAGTTTGTCTTGAAATCGTACCTGCCTTCATTTTATTTGTCAGTTTAATACGCTTCCTAACAAATGTTGAACTTTATCCAACTGCTTTCGCTTCCTTGTTGGATTATCAACTTCATCACTAGTGAAATGTGTAGTTAAGCTAAACTTTAAATCGGCTGCCAATTTGAGATTAACACCAAAAGTTGATTCCGTCGGGTAGCCGCAGTTGTATCATGCCGCGCTAATCGATACGCCATCAGGGACATGGGCTCATCCCATTTTGTACGAGTTTTCTGGATGCCTAACGCGTCGAAAGTTGCCTTTAAAATGGAGGACTCAAAATGTCTGCCCTGATCGTAATGTTGTGGCTTCCTGATTTGGAATCGGATACACCTCTTGCCATTTGCTCAAGAAGTAGTTAATCAATGAAAGTACGTACTTATTACCATTTTCACTTGCCGTAAATAGACCACAATAGATATATTGATTCACTAGAACGGCGCTCCCACGTTGTACTGGCGCATTATATCATGTCTCCTTCTTCTTCTTGATAGTCCTGGCAACTAAGCTATTGTGATACTCTGCTATGACTTCCCTGATTTAGTTTTTCGGCACAACTAACAGATTAGCCTACCATCTTTGCTCTTCCACGCTCGGTATAGGCAACAGTTACTACTTATTTATTTTAATGGATAACATAGTACAACAAAATTTGAAATATCCTGTAGGTTCTGCCCTAGTCGTAGAAAATTTTATTAATATAATTACTTATGTCAATAAAAAGCAAATTCATGCATGGTCAAAATTGAGCATAAATTAAATTAAATATGAAATTGAAATTAAATAACGATTACAATTAAGAACACAGAAGTAAAGTTAAGTTGAAGTAAATTAAATTAACACAACAAAACAATTATAAATTATGATTTACCTCAAAGAATTCAGAGATTACAGATTGATAAAATACAATACAAGTTTATTTTTAAATTTCATAGCATTGCTTAATAATTGTAAAGTATTTGGCAGAGAATTAAAAGATGAGAGGTGACTATAAAAAATTACCTTTCAGATGTTTGGCATGAGGATTTTACAAATGATCGTTTTTTTTAACAAAATCAATCTGAATCCCATTCAGTATAATAATAGGCATTCGAGAGATATCGACACTTCTTGGAGATTACCAGACACATGGTTTTTTTTAGGATTTAGTGTCAGACCATTTGTAAGGACCCAGTTAGTAATAAATCGGGCCAAGATTATAGTTTAGGTGAGCGAAACAGTCATCTATTTTCCGGTGTGACACCTAGTGTACATCATCAGCGTATTTACTTACATATGTATTATGCAGTTTTCAAGAGCATTGGGCAAGTCATTAATTTATGTTTATTGATAAAAGAAGAGGACCTAATATAGACCCTTGGGGAACACCCTGATTAACATCGATGACATATTATTAAAATCATATTGCCATCCAGAGCAACCCTTAACTCTTCAGCAAAGTCAATTAAAGCTGTTATACAGCTCGTATTGGATCTAAATACAGATTGTTTGTTAGTGATAAAATGATGCTCTGTGCAAAACATATTTATTTGCCTGTTTCCAACTCAAGGGAAAGTAAGATGAAGTGATTATGGTGTTGAAAATATGAATGATATATTAAGTATAATAAGATTTGCAGCAGAGATTTCAAGAAAATTTAATGAATATTACATTTTAGCTTTCACGGAAACTTGGCTTAAACCATCTGTATATGATACTAAAATTCTTTGTAATAACTTTCAAATTTCAGATCGCGTTCATAAACATAGCGGCGGTATTCTGATTGCCGTTCAGTTCTTATATCCATCAGAGGTTTACCCATTAGATTATTAATTTATTACATATTCGTATATTCCGCCTAATTCTTAAGCATTTTTCTTTCTTATCAATAATTTGATCTAAAATGAGAACAACTAATTCGTTGATTTTCCTTGCTGATTTTAATATACCGAGTGTTACTTAGTGGTCGCTGTGGCGCAGTGGTAGTGCGTTGGACTGCTACGCATGCTACGCTGAGTGTCCGGGGTTCGAATCTCGGCACAGGTAAAATCAAAAAGTAGAAAAAAATCATTTTTCTACTCGGCACCACCTCTTGGCAGGCAATGCCAAACCTACAAGAGTAAAAATTGCCTATGGAAAGCTTCTCATTTCGCAGTTTGGATTCGGCATTAAACTGTAGGTCCCCTTCATGTACCAATATAACACGCACAACATGAGCTCGGCCTAGGCCCTCCATGGGCTGTTGTGCCATTAAAATTAAAAGTAAAGTAAAGAGTGTCTTGGAACTTTTGTAAAGAAGTTCGGCATCTTTATCCTTGCACTGCTATAGAGCACTGTTAATAACTGTTTGAATACACTTTCTGAACCAAGCTTATATCAGATTAACAACATTGTTAATAAGAACGGAAAATATTTGGATCTTGTCTATACCATACTTATAGATGATTACCTAATAATTTTTATTTCTCGTTCCGAACCCTGCTCGTCACCTGAGGATGGTGATCCTAACTTAGCAGTATCCTTTGAATTACCTCACAATCTAAATATTGATATTAAAACTGTTAAATATAAACTCTGTTTTTAAAGGACTATTGAAAATCAATTCAGAGTGTGTTGGGTTCGAATATCGACACAGGCAAAATCAAAATGTAAAAACAAAAAATTGTCTAATCAATACCAATCAGTACCATGGCAGGCAATGGCAAACAAGAATAAAAATTTAAAAAAAAAAAATTAAAAGTTTTTTACTTCGCCTTTCGGATTCGGCATAAATCTGTACAAATATAACATGCAAAACATGAGTGGATGCGAAAAGCTCGGCCTAGGCAGTGACCGACAATTCCCTTCCAATCCCACCAAACACTCAACATAACCTTGTTTGTCGTCAATCCAGGCGTTGAAGTCGTTTGCAAATGGTCGCTGCGCTGTGACCATAATCGCTTGCATTGGATATTCTTGTATCGAATCCACTTTTCATCGCCCGTTCAAAAAATTGTTCGATTTCGTTGCGTTTCAGCAGCGTTTCACTGATGGTAATTCGGTCAGTCAAATTTCTTTTCGTTAATTCATGTGGTACCCAAACATCAAGCGTCTTTGCGTAGCCTGTTGTCTTTAAATGATTCCAAACTGTCATGTGGTTGATGTTTAATGCCTCCGCTATCTCCCGACAGCTTGAGTGTCGATCTTGCTCCACCAGTCATTGGCCTTTTCACTGACTCTTAGTGCATCTTTCAGCGCGCTGACAATACTTCTTACTTGACAATATCTGACCATTTATGGTATAACTAAATAAGTAGAACTGCTAAATCATTTCTTGTATACGAAGGAACACAGCATTTGACAACATTTAAACATAAATTATTCACCGCGCACCAATTGAGAAATTCAAACAATCCTGCTGAAGCTTTAAACAATCAGTTTTCAGAGATTATTTTTAAAAATATTTATAAGGTCATCGGCAAACATTAAGCATTTTGACACAGAAATACTGCTAGGCAAGTCATTAATAAAAATGAGAATAGAAGTTGACCACAATGGGTACCTTGCGGTATAACAGAGAAAGCGTTAACTACTTTCTCAGATTTACTTAATCGACTTTATCGATTCAGTATATACCACATCCA
Source organism: Palloptera scutellata (assembly GCA_958295655.1). Lineage (NCBI taxonomy): Eukaryota > Metazoa > Arthropoda > Insecta > Diptera > Pallopteridae > Palloptera > Palloptera scutellata. Next base: position 38,713,755 of record OY282452.1, on the reverse strand, counting down.
ATTGCTCGTGATTTTCCATGACTTTGACAATGTTGTTTGAAATAAGCATCAAATTATGGTAGTACATGTGAATTTCCCTGGTGGAAACCGAGCTGACATTCAATCCAAGCTGTATTAACATATAATGAAGTTTTTCACTAATAATGTGGTCAAATAATATTGCAAAAACACCTTGCTTAACAGTAGCTCTGTAACTATTAATGTCACTTATATCATCCAACCATAGATCCTCTTGATGTTCTTAACCATCTTAAGTCTATTGAGCTGTCATTTACATCTTGACCCGATTATATTCCAAGTTGCATATTAAAAAATTATGCTGAACTTTTACATACTCTAAAAGTCACTCTGCTGCTGCTCTGGAGGAAGTAACATCGAAAGTTACAGTTCCTAATGTGCTAATATTCCTAATGCAATTGTTACGCAATCGAAAGCTAATGTTACTGAACCAATGCGTATACCAATCAAACAAAATGCGAAATACACCTATCCCCCGATTTACACGGTAGATACGTTCCTGAGAAAAACGTGTAAATCGAAAATTAAAAATTTTCAAGTCAAAACCGTGTAAATCGAAAAGCTGGCAGAAAATGCATAATTTTGCTATTTAACAGTTGTGATTTTTTTCAATATTTTTAGGTGTACACAGAAATAAAAATAAAATGCATTGACAGGTTAAAATATGTAATATATTACGGAAACACTGTTTTTTTATTTAATTACAATACATTAAACAGAAGAACAAAAAATAAAACCAAAGGTGTTTTATTATCCTTCATCACTATCACAAATTACTCTCATTCTTTTTTTCGGAATCGAAGGTTGGAATTCACTTTCATTACTCGAAGTTATTTGTGCCGATTCGATGTTTAAAGCAGAAATATTTTCATTCTGAGAGATGGTAATAAAATCGGTTATTAACAATTGCTTCGAATTTTTTGTAAGATCTTTGTAAACTTCTTCATATTGAGCCAAGCAGCGATTTATATCACGTTGGAATCGTAAAGCCCTTTCAACGTTTGTGTCATTTTGTATAAAATGATTACCCAGCTTTCTTCCCAATGCGAGTCCTTCGCGGATGACTTTAGCAGTGAATGTTACTGGTACTAATTCCTCTTCATCAGATTTGTCAGACTCAGGGGTGTATGAATTGTCGTTAATAATTTCTGCAAAATTTGCTGGATATTCTTGGGCTGCATCTACGTCGCCAGAAGCCAGTTCACCTTTTAATTTTAAGCTGTGTAAAGAATGTCTTATTTTAAATCTGTCAAACCAGCCATGATGCCAAAAAAATTGGCTCCTTTTCAGTTGAAGAAGAAGATGGTAATTGCTCTACAATTTTTTCGTAAATTCGTAATGCTTTATTTGTCATAGCGGCCGTATCAATGGGTACTCTTTTTTGTGTTTGATCTTCTATCCAAAGCATTAACGCTTTCTCCATTTTTTCCATTGCGATATTTCTGGTGTATGATGTTGTGCCCATACTCGTGGTATTGCCAGCTGCAACACTCTTTCTAATTGTGTTTTCATTTGTTCTAATAGTTCTTATTGTAGCTTCGTTCCTGCTATATGATTTTGCAAGATCTACTACTCTATCTCCTTTTCGTAAGCGATCCAAAATTACGATTTTAGTTTCCAAAGAAATAACTTTTCTTTTAACTTCTTTCGACATTATAAGCCTATATGTAATTGTTTTTTAATTTATGTTAATTTATAATAATCTAAATTATGCACTCACTTGTAATTTACGAATATGGAAAATTAAATCTTTCTGAAACAGTGAGACTTTCACTCAAATACAATTTTCCGTAGATAAAACTTTAATTTTATGCGAAGAAATACAGACACAGTATGCATGTGCAGCAAGTCAGCACATAAGCTCGGGATTCCCCGTGAGATGTGTACACAGCGCACGTGTTCAAACACAGTTGCATTTAGTAGAGTGCGATAAAAACAAAAAAAAAACTTATTTGGAAAACCGTGTAAAAGCGAAAACGTGTAAAACAAGTACCGTGTAAATCGGGGGATAGGTGTACAAGCAATAACAACAGACCTCGTCAGACTTCGTTTACGAATAGATTAAAAGTAAATGCGAAAGCCGTTGTATCTCCACTTGCTGGCTCTGCTGTTGGTTCTGTTGTTGTTGTTGTTGTTGATAATACATACTAAGAAAAAACCAGTTCTGTGTGTTTCTCACGCTACAGTTATTGCTAATGATTCTGCTGTTGCTAACTTTGCTGTAGACTCTGTTGCTCGCTTCGAAGTATCTGCTGATCCTGTTCTTCCACCCTCGTGGAAGAGTATAAACACGTAAACTTTACATAAAAATTTTAATAATTTTACACACATTATGAACTTATGAGGCAATTGCGTGTGTCCACTGAATAACTATTTGGCTCTCGGAAAATAGCCAAACTTAACGGCCCACGATGCATCCATCGAAAAAAGCATCACTAAGTATTATGGATTACATTTTTTAAGTACACAGACAAAAAAAAGTGCATCATACTTGTGAATTGTATTCATAAATGTACGGTTCATAATATTTATGCACAATTCAGAAAGCCAATGATATTTCTCATTTTTTTCTATAGCAAAAACAACAGCAATCGTAATTGATGCCACACAAAATTTTTCGTTTTCACTAACGCATTTCAAATTTTTATATATTCTGTTTTTAAAAATAATCAAAATGAATGGTCTATCGTTATGAGAAATAAAGACAACCTGGCTGAGTTTGTCAGTTTGTATATTTTACTCTTTCTACAGTTACAGAAAATATGTGATATTGTTGTAGCAAATTAGTGCCCGCAAAATATTATTGCAGAAACACAAATATTGTATATGCATACTTTATACATACCTATGTACACACACATATGTACATTTTTTTTTACAAAATTCCCTAAATAAACAATTAATATAATAGGTAATAATAATAAGTTAAAAGTCAATTGAATACTTTCTTTATATAAAAAACTAAAAATTGGGCTTTTACTCAGAGTGCTCGAGTGCAAATCTCGGGGCAAATATATGTAAGTCAAAATAATAAATTAAATATTAATAAAAAATAAAGAGTAATTCAAAATGAGAAGTAGTTTAATAAAAAAAAACACACTAACAGCGGAATTCTGGCTGATACTACTCTATCAAGTCACTAAAATTTGATACTGTCAATTAAATAATCTACTTGATACTATGTAGATGCTATTTCGATATTCTGATACGGACAGTCACTAAAGAAATTCACCTCTTTGATGAATAATGTTGCTAATGCAATTGTTTCTTTGACAAATGCTTTAGAAAGAAAGCTCAATTGAAGTGCTTCAATATTTACTTTCTTCTAAAACATTTGTCAAAGAAAAATTGCTATTGCAACATATTAACTTTTAAATAACATACTAAATACATTTTATTAACATATTAAATGCCACTCACTACATGTTTTCGTTCACTTGAAAACTTCATACTTAAAAAATGTGTTTCTTAATAGTTTATAGTGTCGATGTAGCTTTAGCGTATTTGTCTTTCTTTTGAGAAGTAACCAGTTCGGTTTGCCCATGTAATTTCGGGTTCATTAGGAGCATAATCGTCGATCGCAACCTACTCATCCAGGTACATAGATACGTTTTTGTTGTAGTATGTATGTTGTGTTGAATTGCGCACGCGTATACGATAAATGATGCCCGGCTGTGTGCATAACGAAGCGTATGCACTTTTAAAATGCATCTAAAGCGTGATTTCAAAACATGTGCTAAGCGTTGAAGAGGGTTCTTTGTTCGAGGAAGAGTTGGATACAGGCGGTAGGAGCCATGGCTCCAATAGATACCCTGAGTCACCTAGAAGCCATTTGTGTTCACCTGGGCGATGCTCCCTAATAAGGCTTATCCTTGGTGGTGTAGTGGTACAGATTCCTGGATCATGACATGATCCAGGAAATTTGGCATTAATGTGGAGATCACAAATCTTTCAAGCAGAAATTTATTACTGAAATTCTGCGTTTTCGCAACTCGATGGGCTGAAACCATTTGAGCACTCTATTGCGAGTCGAAACTTTGGATTTACCGCTTCTACATTTATTCTGTAGTAGCCCTTCCGCTTCATGTAGTCATGAGGTATAACTCCGGCTGTTATTGACAGTGCAATTATTGCAACATGGGTACAGTCAATGGTACCAACTACTATTTTATATGAATTAATTTTAACTGAAGGGATCAGCTCACCCTACTTTGAGCTCATTGTATTGCTCATTTGTTTTGGGAAAAGCTATTTCTCCATTTTTGACTCGAATTAGCTATTTGGAAAGAGCTATTTCCCACACAGCTTTGGTATGAGCCGTTGGACAAAAATAAAGCACAGAAATGAACGAAAAAAAGTAAAAACAAATATTTTTGTGAAGACCCAAATGTAAGTAAGCCAATGAGGAATGTTTTTAGCTTATCGTTTGCTTTAAGATACACGATTAGATCCCAACATAATGACTTCGGAAGCCTTAAAAACCTTATGAAGACATTTTCCTCCATTTCAAAAGGATTTTGGTGGTCACGTAAACTACGTAAGTTACGCCGTCGTTCCACCCTAAAAAAACCACAATTTTGTATTTATCATCATCCAAGACTATTTATTTTTATAAATTATAAAATGTTAACTTGCTTCCTCGGCGTGTTTTTGCCAAATAATACCAAAAACCAGAAATTCTTCCTCCATTTTCTTTTGATACGCGACGAAAGTCAGCTGACTAATTCGATACTTTTTTTTTGTCACTAGAGACATGATACTATGCTCCGAATACCAAAATGTATCAATTTGAAGTTCACCTCTCAAAAGTATCAATTAGATACTTGCTGCTACAATTCCGCTGTAAATACCATATAATTAAAAAAAAGTATTTATTTTTTTTTGTGTGGGTTAGTAGGACGCCCTACAGAAGTTTACCTCTTCAGAACATTTGCGTTTTGGGTTTTCAGGTTAGGTATAGTAACCTTGTAAAAACCAGACATTACATTGTCGAAGCAATTTTTGTTTATGTTCTGATTTATGTAAACGATAGCATAGTTCAGTCTCATGATTCTCTGATCCCAGGTGTGCTACATCTGGATTAACTTTATTTTGATCGTTTGCATTTCCAATGCAAGAAATACCATTGCCCTCTTTTTCTTTTAATGGCACAACAGCCCATGAAGGGCCTAGGCCGATCTTTTCGCATCCATTCATGTTGTGCGTGCTACATTTGTACATGAATGGAAGGGACCCACAGGTTTATAGGAATCCGAAAGATGAAGTTAAAAGCTTTTCATAGTTCAGCTTTCCGTGACAATTTCCGTTTTGCCACGAACATCTTCTACCCCTCGTAAATATAAAAACGATTCTAAAGAAATAAATTTCAAAAATTCCAATAAATTTGTGTGATTCGAACCCTGGCCTTAAATGGCCGCATGTATACTAATGTTTTATACAAGCACATTGACTTTCAACTGAAAAATCTTAGGGAATGTACAAATTTATTAAAGAGATTTTATTTTTTTTTTTACCGAATTGATAGAATTCTTGATTAATTTTTGGACTATACAATTTTTTATTTTTCAAACACACTGCATCGCCACGCATTATCGTATTCGAGTTCCGACTTCGTAATGACACTGAAAGTATGCTGTCATCGAGACTAGTTTCGCAGCACACACACATAGTTGACGCTAGCACAACAATTTTGTAAATAGCGTGCGCGTGCTGGCTCAACCCTAACGACACTCCCCTACATATGTACATACAGTACTCGATTTACATAATGTATTTTACTAATTACAACAAAATACAAAAATATTGTAATTTTGGTTTAATTGATTAGCATTCTGTTTACTTGAAAAAATACGGCGTTGAAAAATAAGAAGAAGCTACAGAAATTATCGGAATGATACAAAGGTCAAGGCAGAATATAGTGTTTCTTTATTAATTCACTATATTTTTTTGAAAGAAAAAAAAGAAGAGAAATTAACCATAATAATTTTTCTAGCTTTAATGACCATAAAATAAATATTAAACAAAATTTAATTATTTAAAACAAAATTACAAATAAGCTCTCAGTATCATTATGTTAACTATATTAGGTTTCCAGTATTTAAGTACTTGCTTTGTATTGTATTGTATTGTATTTTTAACATATGTATGTATTTTTGCAATTTAACATAATTTACATTAAACGTAATAAAAAAGTTTGTTGTTTTGGTTTTGGTTTTTGTAATATAATTAACGTTAATAGCTTAGTGTTTTTTTTTTTTGGAATGATTGTTGTTCATTGTTAAAAAGTTATTTGTTGTTGTATTTTGTAATTGAACTTTTATAGGTGAAATTATATCAGTTAATTACATATTAATTTTGTTACTTTTGTTCTACAAAAAATATTGTACTCATACACATTTTCATATTTTTTACGCTAAAGCGTAGAAAAATTGCTGAAGGGAAGTTTATGAGAATCATTATAAAAATACTGAGCTACAGCTTTTTAGTTATAAAAATACAATTCCACTTTGGTAAAAACGTTTCTTTAACATTACCTGTTGCTATAATTTAAAATGGATCTCAAGTATCGACTTTGTGTACATACTAATTTTGTCATTTACTTATTTTATAGAAAAGCATACTTTACATACATACTCGTATACAAAAAAAGTATCTATCTAAGTACCTATTTTTTTTAATTTTTTCAATTACTTACTTGCATCAACACAATTCTCCGCATTATATGGTAGGGGTACCCCTGTGAAGTCGAATGATTAAAAAAAAATTAGAGACACTGACTCCACCAATGACTTGAAATACCCAGTGCTTTTCGCTTTTAATAAACCCCTTTATCAATTTAGAATGAAACAAATTTGCTCAATGGTTTCAAATTATTATCTATGTAATTTTAAAGAATCATTCATTGTTAAAATTTCAATAACTAAAATTTTCGTATTTATACTTTAGAAAAAAAATGTAACTGTTGACTTGACTTAAAGTAAATAAAAAAAATACAATTTCAAGTTAATTTATAAATATCAATTAACATTAATTCAATTATATGTAAATACTTAATTGTATATAAATTTCTATCTTACACTTTAGCGTGGCCTTCGTTTTCTTGACAAATTTCCATCGGCAATGCCAAAGAGAAAGTAAAAAGGCCTTATACATCACCAAAAGTGTCGTCATAGAGTTGGTCTATTCGGGTTGCACTAAAAATCCTCCTCTTTCTTTCTGGACTTACTTCCACCATGTAACAGCATTTTCAGGGTAGAGTCAGTCTATGTCCTTATTGGATTAAGATTGTTGTAAATGCGTCCACGTCCCGCTTCTTTTTACGCAGTATATTTTCTGAGCATCTTGCCACGTTATACCACTTTTCTTCGCTGCTGACCATGGTTTCATTTACGATGTCGGTGATAATTGGGTCAACCGCGTCGTTCTCTAAGGCAATTCATTCACACTGCCCCCTAGTACATTGAAAGAATGTGTGTTCAACGTCATATTTTTGTCCATCACATGCAGTCGGGTGCTTCCACCATTCCAATGCCGTAAAGATAATTTCGAAAATATCCACGGCCAGACAAGAACTGTGTGAGGTAGTAATTGACTTCGCCAAACCGTCAGATTGGGGAATAGATTAGTTGTCTATGTGCCCAATCGCCAGTGCCACGACCTCCGATACTGTACGGAACTTACTTACTTACTTACTTACTTAGCTGGCGCTACAACCGATGATCGGTCTTGGCCGCCTCCACAAAGCTTCGCCAGTCACATCTGCTATGCGCGCGCTGGCGCCAGTTGATAAGGCCAAGTGCAGTCAGGTTGCCCTGCACCTGGTCTTTCCAACGGAGATTAGGACGTCCCCTTCTGCGTGATCCTCCACCGTGGTTCGAATAAAACACCCTTCTAGCCGGAGCGCTTTCTTCCATTCGCTCAACATGACTCAGCCAGCGAAGCCGCTGGAGTTTTATACGCTTGACTATGTCAGTGTCGGCGTACAGCTCATACAGCTCATCGTTCCATCTTATTCGATACACGTCGTCCACGCATACTGGACCGTAGAACTTACAGAGTATCTTCCTCTCGAACGCTCCTAACAGCCTCTCATCATTGATGGTCAATGTCCACGTCTCTGCGTCATACATTAGGACGGGAAGGATGAGGGACTTATAGAGCGTTATTTTCGTCGGTCGAGAGAGGGCTCTACTTCTCAATTGCCTACTGAGCCCGTAGTAACACCTGTTGGCAAGAGTTAGTCTCCGCTTGATCTCAAGGCTGACATTATTGTTGGTGTTTATGCTGGATCCTAGATAAACGAAATCCTTGACGACTTCAGAAGTGTAGTTGTCAACAGTGACATTTTGTCCAAGACGCCGTGACTCTTTGTTTGTTGACACAAGGTATTTCGTTTTGTCCTCGTTCACCACTAGACCCACACGACGAGACTCCCTTTCCAGGTTGGAGAATGCTGCACTGACTGCTCGAGCGTTTTTGCCAATGATGTCAATGTCATCAGCGTATGCTAGCAGCATGACACTCTTGTAGAAGATAGTGCCAGAGATGTCGATGTTCGCAGCTCGAATTATTTTCTCCAGCATTAGGTTAAAGAAGTCGCACGATAGGGTGTCACCTTGTCTGAAACCTCTTTTGGTATCAAATGGTGCGGAGAGGTCTGTCCCAATTTTCACTGCGCTGGTGGTGTTGGTCAGTGTCATTTTGCAAAGACGAATGAGCTTTGCAGGGATACCAAAATCAGACATTGCGGCGTACAAGTGATCCCTAATCGTGCTGTCGAAGGCGGCTTTATAATCGACAAATAGATGATGGGTGTCGATCTGTTTTTCTCGGGTCTTTTCCAGTATTTGGCGTAGTGTGAATATCTGGTCGATGGTGGATTTACCAGGCCTGAAGCCACACTGATAAGGTCCAATCAGTTTGTTGACGATGGGCTTCAGTCTTTCGCACAGTACGCTCGATAGAACCTTATATGCAATATTAAGAAGGCTGATCCCACGGTAGTTGGCGCAGATCGTGGAATCACCCTTCTTATGGATTGGGCAGAGTACGCTGAGATTCCAATCACTTGGCATGCTTTCATCTGACCATATTCTGCATAGAAGCTCATGCAAGCGTTTTTTGAGCTCTTCGCCTCCGGTCTTAAACAACTCAGCAGGCAGGCCATCTGCACCTGCAGCCTTATCGTTTTTCAGCCGAGCAATGGCTGTTAAGACCTCCTCATAGTCAGGCGGCGGTACTTCAACGCCGTCAGTGATTGGGGTTTCCGGAGTGGGTTCCGCAGTGGCGGGATTATTGCCGCCTTCGCCATTAAGCAGCTGCGAAAAGTGCTCCCTCCATAATCTCATTATGCCCTGGATATCTGTCACCAGATTTCCATCTTCATCCTTGCAGGAAGAGGCCCCGGTCTTCAAACCAAGAGACAGGCGTCTTATTCTATCAAAGAATTTTCGGACCTCGTTCCTGTCCCGCAACATTTCGATATCATTGAACTCGCGTCTTTCTTCATCTCTTTTCTTGCGCCTGAAAAGACGTTTCTCCTCCCTCCTCAACTTTCTGTATCGCTCCTTAGCAGCTCGCGTTGCAACTGACTGCAGGGTGGCTCTGTATACTGCGTTTTTTGCTTCAGTAGCATCGCGACACTCTTGGTCGTACCACATATTTCTCCGTCGACGGTGGTAGCCTAGCACCTCTTCGGCAGCCGTACGCATAGAGCGGGAAATGTGCGTCCACTGTGCGCATATATCATCAAGTTGAGGGGTGTTTTGCGAAAGGAGAAGTGCAAGTTGGTTGGCAAAGACTTTGGCTGTCTGTTGTGATTGCAGCTTTTCGACATCCAGCTTTCTCTTTGTACCTATCCGTACGCGATTTGCTACACATATACGTGTGCAGACCTTGGCTGCAACCAAGTAGTGGTCTGAGTCGATGTTTGCACCACGTATTGTGCGTACGTCTAGTACATTGGAAGCGTGCCTTCCGTCGATCACAACGTTATCAATTTGGTTTCGTGTGTTTTGATCAGGGGACAGCCAAGTGGCCTTATGGATACCTTTATGTTGGAATCTGGTGCTACTAACTGTCATGTTTCGTGCCGCGGCGAAGTCGATCAGTCTCATACCGTTATCGGTGGCTTCGTCGTGGAGACTGAATTTTCCGATCGTCGGACCAAAGAGACTCTCCTTGCCCACCTTGGCATTAAAGTCGCCTAACACGATTTTAACATCGTGGCGGGGGCAATGCTCATAAGCTTTGTCGAGGAGCTCGTAGAAGTCATCTTTGGTCGTTTCATCCTTCTCATCCGCCGGGGCATGGACACAAATTAGGCTGATGTTGAAGAATTTTGCCTTGATGCGGATAGTGGCTAGGCGCTCGTTCACCGCCGTGAACCTCGAGACTAGATGACGCTGTCTCTTCCCAACCACAAATCCAACACCAAATTCGTGTCTCGACGCATGACAGCTGTAGTAGATATCACAGGATGCTCTTTTGGAGCAACCCTGTCCCGTCCATCGTATTTCCTGTACAGCGGTGATGTCAGCTCTATATTTTTGGAGGACATCCACCAGCTGGATAGAGGCACCTTCCCTGTAGAGGGTTCGGACATTCCAGGTGCATATCCGTAAATCGTTGTCCTTTGGGCGTTTGCGGGAGTCGTCAACATTAGAGGGGTTCATTATCCGAGGCTTGTTTGGAGGTTTCATTGGAGGGTATTTTAACGTGGTGGGTTCCAAGCCCGACGCACAACCATTCATTCAAGGCCATGGAGAAGCCCGCCGCACACATTAGTTAACTCACTGACGGTTGTCAGATCGCTATCCAGGGGACGCCACGAGGAGGCGTATCTGTACGGTACGCAGATACTATATGGAGGGCTGCTTTTCTTTTGTTTTCCGCATCAGCTCTCATTCGTCAGCCTTCAATTCACATTTACTTTACTTTTAATGGCACAACAGCCCATGAAGGGCCTAGGCCGAGCTTTTCGCATTCACTCATGTTGTTCGTGTTATATTTGTACATGAATGGAAGGGACCTACAGTTTAATCCCATATCAGAACGGCGAAGTGAAAAGCTTTTTATAGGAAATTTTTACTCTTCTAGGCTTGCCATTGCCTGCCAAGAGGTGGTGCCGTGTAGAAAAATTAGTTTTTCTACTTTTTGATTTTGCCTGATTTTGATTTTTGCCGAGATTCGAACCACGGACGCTCTGCGTAGCAGTCCACCGCACTACCACTACGCCCGACACAGCGACCACCTTCAATTCACATACATCTGGAATTATTAAATTTATCGTTGACATCAGCAACTTCCTTCTGCTGTACGCCGGTTCCCCGATGCTAGCCATCAGTTATGGGAGCAACCCTATTATTTTTCCTGCTTTGGTTGCAGCGTATTTTATCTGGGCCCAATATGCAAGTTTTGCCACATTCTGTGTTTTTAAGGTTCCAAGGCAAACCCGAATTTCGACTTCTACCGTGAGGATGTTCCAGAGATCTGTGCCTGTGCCGCACCTGGCTTAATCTTCTTTTTCGGGGGCCTTCGGTGGTCTCATAAATGAGTTCGCGATCTCTGAGGTTGTTTCGCATAATGCTTCTCAGGTTGTGAGGTATTTCGAAACGGTTTTCCATGGCATTGATCGTGCCAGCCCATCTGGCACTGTTGAATGCAAAGATGATGACCGGGACCTGGTGTTTTGTTGTACTTCAAAGTGTTTACAGCTACCCTGAATACGTCTTCAATAAATAGTGGCGTCACGTGATGTCTCATTTTCGTCTATTCTTATGTCGTGTGTATGGAAGAGGACATTGACAATGTTGTCTGTTTAATCCTCCTTCAATTTAGGCATTTTTGTTTGTTTTGCAAGCTTCCGCTACACAACCTTGTATTCAAGTCCCCAGGGTCGTTATTTATGTTGTATAGAAGTTCTTCCCATTTCTTTTGTTCCATATTGTGTTATTCAGCTTCGGATGTGGCGGCAACTGTTTGTTTAGCTCTGGTGTATTTCCTATGGCTACATCAGGTGATATCTCATTTTCGTCTATTCTTATGTCGTGTGCATGAAAGAGGACATTTATGTAGACAAGCACATCTTCGTCCTTCCACTTTCCTGATCCAACTATCGGCAACGCCTCGTTGCACGCTCGTACTATACTGTACATCGTTGACTTCACATTGGCCCTTGCGTATCTGTTGTAGTCTCTAAGCAGAGAGTTTTATCCAATTCGGCAAGTATCGCTTTTGGTTTAGCTTCGTAACGTTTCATTTCGAGAAGGACGGCATCTGTTCTAGTTATCTGGATCGTTCGTATCATTTCTGCATCTTCTAGTTTTACCTTGTCGCTGACGCTCCTCAAGACTTCGGCGTAATCGAGGCCTTCTTTCGGTTTGATGAGAACTGCTTCAGACGTTGCTTTCAGAGTTCTCAGTTTCCTCTCACCGCTCCTGGATTGTTTCGGCTTGCCGTTTATATTTCCGCCTGCTTTCCGGTGATCATTAAGTATTCACAATTCTCAATTATATTTTTAAAATCATCAAAACATATGGTATACATGAGCGAGATCACAAGTTTAAGTAGCTTTAAAAGTAAAATTGAGATAAAAATGATAGTTTCATCACATGGCCATCAAATAATATTTGCAAATAGCAAATTCACTTATAAGGTTTCAGTTAAACAAACTCTTGGTTACAGAGAACAAATTCAAAAGTACCAAACCAGGTCCTATATCGTAAATCGCGTAAATCGTAGAATGGAAATAATATAAAAAAAAGCATGTGTAAACATTTTTACAATATTTTTTAAATCATTTCACTTCTGCCCTTCACTTGTTTATCTTTTTCTTCTTATAATGGGACAAAAGCTCATTGAGGGCCAAGGTCGATCTTTTCGCATCCACTCATGTTGTGCTTGCTATATTTGTACATGAATGGAAGGGACCTACAGTTTTGTGTTGAATCCGAATGGTGAAGTGAAAAGCTTTTCATGGGCAATTTTTACTATTGCCTAACAAGAGGTGATGCTGTATAGAAAATTAGTTTTTTCTACTTTTTGATTTTGCCTGTGCTGAGATTCGAACCCCGGACACTCTGCGTAACAGTACAACGCACTACCGCTACGCCACAGCGACTACTTGTTTACCTAGTCGTGGTAATTAAATTAAATTTACACGTTTTTGTTGTGTTTAGTAACCTAGAGCAAAATTTGATAAGAATTTTTGTTTGGAACATATCAAGTATCTACAGTCGTAAGGGAATAAGGCTGTTTCTTTTTGAAAAAGGGTAATATAGTATTCCAAAACTTTATTTTGTGGAAGATTTTATTATAAGGTGCTTTACACATAAACATTCTCAAATGTACAAATTACCAAGTTCATCTTTCTTATACCAAGATGTTCAAAAATGGGCAAATTTTAAAACCGTGTAAAAAGGGAGATCGGAAACCGAATTGACCACAATACTTTGGATCTTTTGGATCTACTTATGTATCGGATGTGTTTTTTAGAGGCGAAAAACTTTAAATTGAAAAACACAGAGAAATGTTTAAAATATCCAACAAAAGAGTAAAAATTGCCTATGAAAACTTTTCACTACGCCGTTCATATTCGGCATAAAACTGTAGGTCCTTTCCATTCATGTACAAATATAATACGCACAACATGAATGGATGCCAAAAGCTCGGCCCAGGCCCTCCATTGAAGAAGAAGAAGAAGGGGAATATATATGCATACATACAATTTTCACACATTGAAATAATACATAAGAGTATATTATGAGAGAATATTAAGAGAACGTTAATATTTTTAAAAAATATTTATTAATCTGAGAATAACCAACACTTATGAAAAAAATATGCAAAATTTCTCTGTAAATTTTTAAATTACAATAACTATATTTTTATAACATAGGACATAAGTAGGTACCTAATCAATCTAAAAAATAATCAACCAACCAGTTTATTTACCCTGCTGCTCCCATTACCACGCCCACAACCTTTCCCTTTCATCTTTTTTTACTGGACAACATTTCCATGTATAACTTTCATACAAAACAGAAACAAGAATTTCCCTGATCTCCCATTCACTTAAGAAAATTCACAATGAAAACGTAAGCAAGCAAGCATTGTTAGTAGGGCTCGGTTTAAAGTATTCAGTTGTCCGGATTTTGTAATAACAAGATATCACTATTTTTGTTTTTGTCTAATATAAGCCTATTCAAAAACTGCTTTTCCTGCCTCGGTTATTCGACTTTAATAAATATCATCTAATCTCGACAATAAATGTAGTACAATTAATAGACTAGACGTTTTCCCCATACAATTTTATTAAAAGCAACACTAAAAAAGAACTGCAACGATAGCCGTAGTTTACTTTTTTGTTGGAATTTTCAACTGCCCATTTTACTTAAAGTAGTCAGGTTTGAGGGGCTTGAAACAAAACATTCCAATAGGCTTATTTTTTTTCAATATTTTTTTAAAGAAATGTATTAAATTCAATTTCTTTTTCATGCAGATATATTAAATTGTAAGTTTATATTGTTGTTTATTATTATTAATTTTTAATTATTTAGTGATTAATTTGTTCATATTTATGTACTATTATATATTAATTTATTCCACACTCAGAAGATTATTTTGTTTGAAAAATAAAAGTTGTGTTTTATGTTAAATAAAATGCCTTGAACCCCGAACTATAAACGTATCTTTATCTGAGAAAAAGATATACTGGTTTATCCGGTTCTAAATTACTATTCGACACCAAAACTCGGTTTTTGTCTGATATTGCCCCTATTCGAATCCAGCTTCTCCAAACTGTTGAATATTTACAAACCCAAGTCAGTAGCTACATTTGTAATTGGAAACAAAAACATAATATGTAAAACAACAAACCAACTCCAATTTGCTTAGCTTAATTCTAAATCATATTAAAGTGATGATTTCGTAAAATATGTATTGTAGTATAGAAAAAATAGTATATTTAATTCGTCTGTCGTTCATTTCATGCTATTTCAATACATATGTTACTCCTCGTCATAAGCGCAAATATAATACCAGAAAAATCAAAAGTTTAGCCGTAGCGTGGTAAATATATGTAGTAAAAATTGTAATGAAATCATTTCGTTTTCTTTTAATGATTATTAAGTAGTTAATTTCTTTTTTTTAAATAAAACTGTTTTAATTAGTAAAACTCTTCACAATTTCCACTACCTCTCTCTCTGGCTACTCTCTACCTACCTCTCTACCTAAACTAAAGCTAATAAATTTTTACTAAACGATTTCACAAATATGAACATTTACCTAAAAAGAAAAGAGTAAATCATTGATTTACTTTTATTGTGTGCTTTCCATATTAAATACATTGAAAACTTAAATATCGCCACGCTCTTTTTGCACTTTGCAGTAAATATTTCCCTCCATTTAAAGTTTGTCTCTCTCTTTAATTGAAAAATTTTAAATGGAAAACCAAACTATAGTGCTATCTCTCCTATTACCGCTTCTAATACTCGAAACGCCATTTCTAACGCCATTTCTATGCTGTAAGGGTTTCTTCTCTCGATGACTATGCTTCTCATTTCCTTACTACTTAAAACTACAAACTCCGCGCACCATTTTTACTCCCACTTTTATTAGTTGCTTAGTGTAGCTCCAACCCTATACTCTTTATCCATGTATGCCTCTCTCTTTTTCTCACCTCTCTCTTCTTTCCCCTCTCTCTTTAACTGCTATAAACTTAAAAATATACTTGCTCCAACGCTATCTTCATAACTGATTAGTAACTAATTTATCTAAAAATTTGACAAAACACCAAAAACTAATAAGTAATACGGTATTTGTTAGCAAAAAAAATAAAGAATTTTCTGTTTCAAAATTATTTTTGAATTAACTTCGCTTAATTCGATTTTTTAATCGATGAAATTTGTTTCTTTTTTCTTCTTTTTTTTATTTTTTCAACTTGGATTTTCCGTTTCAATCAAAAACAAACAAAAATATGAAAATATGACAAAATATATGAAATCCAATCTTAAAAATCCAAAAAACTATCTCAAATCAAAATCAAACCAAAATTAAACAACAAAAAATTAATGAATCAAACTAAATTTG
The DNA here is from genome assembly GCA_958295655.1 of Palloptera scutellata. Classification (NCBI taxonomy): domain Eukaryota; kingdom Metazoa; phylum Arthropoda; class Insecta; order Diptera; family Pallopteridae; genus Palloptera; species Palloptera scutellata. The sequence goes on along the minus strand of OY282452.1, from coordinate 38,697,648 downwards.
TTTGTGTAAAACTCTCACTGTGAACAAAATCAATGCAATTCAAAAATCAAAAACCAAATCAAAATCAAATCAATCAAATATAAAAATCACAATCAATCAAATAAATAATAAAAAAAAATGAAACAAATTACCAACAAACAATGACAATGACAAAGATGATGTTCCAGGCAAGGTGGACGAAAAAGCGACACAGCTGCATGCCATCGCTTCGCTAAAGGTACTGCTCGATGCGACAAAACCTCAACGTGGCGGCGCCACTACATCAGCCGCCAATCATGTGAAGATCAATTTGAAAGAAACAACACTGGCCGATCGTCCGAATGGCAATATCGATACAACATTGGAATCGGTAAGTGGAAATTTGTTCGAATTATTAGTACTACTTTACTACTATAATAATAATACTACTTGATACATTGATAATATATTTAATTTTTATGTTTTTTTTATATATATTTTTCATTTATTAACAATATAGCAGTTATGTAAAAAAGAAAAACAGAAGCATATTTTTAGGAGTATGCGTACATACATAGGTATATGTAAATATTAATACAATTAGTTATGGCATTATGCTGATGCTGCTCATTGGAAAGATGGAGAGAAAGCTATTTTCGTATCTGTTAGGTATTTTTTTTAAATATCTCAAAGTTGACACTTATATCACGCCTCGAGTATAAAAACTAATATAAACATTTTTGAGAAAATTCTTATAGCATAACATAAACACTTTTAAAATGTTGACTCACAATTTGCATAAATGTTGAGTCGTTTGCTTCAATGGTAAAGTATGATTAACATGACCAATCTTTTCGGAGCTCAAAACAGTACAGAGCCTGAAGGTTACAAAACCAGAACAATACAATTTTCTAAGTAAAAGTACAGATAAAAAGTACAACCACTAAATAAAATCAACAAAAATGCACTAATTCAACAAATCAATTTAATTGATTTGCAGTATTGCAGTCGCAATATAGTACAACAGGCCACAACAGCTGAAAACAGTACGAGCTATATTTGTAGGTAGTAGTAGGATTTTTTTTATTTTGCCTCAACTTCTTTTGTGTTGACTATCGGAACCAGTGTTATTACATTTATATATAGATAATTTCAAATTACTTTTTAAACAAATTTAATTACTGTTTTATTGCTAAAATTACTGTACGTTAAAAAAACTAGTTTTAGGAAAAACAAACTTTTAGTCAATATCAAAAAAAAAAAAGTAATAAACAAAAAACTCAACAAATGATACAGTGTGTATAATATCGATGGTCATTCTTTAACACCTTGTAAGTTCTTTTCCATCACTTTTGGAAGAGACGACTAAAACACAATAAATGTATGTATGTACAGGTATATATCGTCGCTTGGATAAAATATTGTCGTATGAGGAAATCGGGCAGTTTTGAGTTATTGATGCATCTACTTACATGAGATCTTTTGACTACCTGATTTCTGACAGGTAATCAGTTCTTCGATATCGCCTTTAGTTTTCGAGATATTCAGACTGATTTCGTCGTATGTATCAAGGTTAGGACCTCTTTTGTCGTCAATTTGGCGATTGTTTTGTTTAACCTTATTCATCTTGTAAAATAGAGATTCAAGTATATATAAGTTAGTTTTATCAACACGAAGTGTTGCCCTTAAATTTTGTAGAATGTGTATGAACCAGTCGCAAATATATTGTAAAATCTAACATACGACCAAATATTATTAAGAAAACCATTAATAACTTTCACAATAACAACGAAATAGTATTTAAATGATAAAGTCTATTTGTTCTCACACATGTAATAATCCCATTAATTTTGGAGAACATCTACCTTAGTTTTTTCAAGAAGTTGCGTTTCAAACTTCAATTACGATTCTCAAAAGTCGTCAAATGTAACATACGACAATAATTTATCCAGGCGACGATATGTAAAATATATATTATTTAAAGAATAGTTTTAAAATAGAAAAAAAATGTATTTGGAATATTTTATTGCGTTTTGGTCGTCTCGTACAGGGGTCAAAGTTACTGTATGTGTAACATCACTGATCGGAACGGAATTACTCAGATAGTTTCCTCTAAGTATAAATTTTGTTAAACTTCAATGAACAGTGGATATTTAAACGCAAAAAAAGCATGCATTGAAAATTGATATTGTCATACTTTTAGGTATTAAAAATATGAAATAAATTTTGGAAATTTTCCACTGATTTGCCAAATAGTTTCACAGCAATAAATATTGACGTATCGATTGCCTAAAGGTGTACTGCGGCTAAAAATATGCTTTGAAATCTTCTTTAAAAATATTTATCATTTTAAAAAAACATTGTATGTACGAGTATCTTCAAATTTTTTTGTATTATTTCCAAGATCTAATATCGTTTTTTGGTTAAAAATCCCATAAAAATTTCACACACTATCCGCTGAATTTTTTTTTATATGATAATTTTCATTCTTAGTTTAAATGCATTAAAAAAAAACCAAAAAAAACATTAAAAATTAATTCAACAGTCGAAAATTGATTGCAAGAAAAGCATATATGAAAAACTTACACACACACACAATATTATATATCCTAATTACGTAGCAATGAATATATATAATAATGAGTGGAGAGCGTATTCATTGAGCACATTCTGTTACGCGACACGTATCCCATTAATATTTCTAACTTCTCCTTGATTATTGCAAGGGGAGGGTGTTGGAAATTATGTATATTTTTCGTACCTAACATTTTTATTTTAAAAATATTTGTTGTCAGATTCTACTTAGACTAATTGTGGGTCGTTGAAAACAAAATGACATTCATTAATTTTTCCACAGTAACCTTTTCGAGGTATTTCCAAAAAACTGATTTCAACTATCAACTTCTGCTCTTCATACAATTTTAATCTTAGATAAATAAAAATATCTTATAAATACTCTTACGTTACTAGTTTAGGTTTGTCAAAGTTGGTTCAAAAACGTTGTGACCTCTTGTATTTTTCAGTTTTCATGTGATTTTTACAATTTTTATCTGCTCATATTCATGGTTGTTAATTTTGAGGTGGTTTGTGTGTTCAGCAATTTTTATATAGTAGAATTTCCGAAATTTCTAGAAATATGTTACTCAGAAAATTATACTATAAGTGACTGAACAACAAAAACGTGTTAACTTGGTTTTAGTAAAAATAAACCCAAATTTGTAAAATGTTTCAAAAATACATTTTTTATAGTCAGTGAAAATGTTGTTTAAACTAAAAATATATTTTACATCGCAGAACGTTTATTACGAAAACTCCCTAGTGGGAGTTTGCCGATTAAGCATGACTGTTAATATCATTTTAGCAAAGTAAAAGTCATTAACCCATTTTGATCTGCTGTTCGTTTTATCGAACATTAAATTTGCCTTTTGTCAATAATGATAGCCTTGTGAGATGGTGCAAAATCAATGAGTTTTCTTTCTACTAGCTTGTTAATGAATTTGCTTTCTCAAACGCCGCAGAAAGCCCAGATAATATTCTTTATTTACAGTCTGACCTTCGGCCGTAATGTTGGCAATTTCGCGTTCCTGAGCTCCTTTAACGTTGTTGGCTTGTTGACATAAACCAACGACTTGACGTAACCCCATAAAAAGAAATCCAACGGCGTTGAATCGCATGCGCGATTTGGTCATACCACCGAACAATTCCTCGAGATTACACGATTACCGAATCTTTCCTTCAATACTTGCAAAATACGTTCAAAACTTCTACCAAAAGTGTAAGAAAATTACGTTCAAAATTCAGTAGAAGAGAAGCGCCTTTTACGTAATTTATTGGATAAAACAATACATTATCGAATCCCATAATACGCACAACCGAAAAAAATGCTGAAAATCGCGTTATTAGCCGTTTTGGTGATGTACATTGGCCACCACGCATCAGCGATATGACTCCGTTAGTCTATTATTTGTGGGGAACCGTTAAAGATAAGTGTTACGCTAATCATCCAGCAACGATTGAGGATCTTAAGGATAAAATTGGTGCAGCCATCGGTCAAGTACAGCTCCATACAGTCCAAAATGTACTTTAAATTTGGGTTAATCGTATGGGTTACTGCAAGACCAATCGAGGAAGTCATTTGAATGAAATAGCGTTCCACAATTAACCCGAAGAATTGTAATTTCGATTTATGAAAACCACATCTGCATATTACTATCATTTACTGTGCTACTATTACTAGTAGAGATGGGTGCGCGTGCCGTTATTCTCGTCGTGACACGAAAAATTTATCCGTAATTGATTTTTGGATAAAATCACGAAAATGTTATAAGTGTGCGTGAACGAAATTTTATCGTGCGTGAATTCAATTTCTGCGTGGTCACGGTAAATTTAATTTAAATTTGTTGGCAAAAGTTTATTATTTACTTTTGTATACGAAATTAACCACAATTTTACAATTCCGTTGACATATTTGATTGTTTATCAAGAACAGCATATGTATTTTGGTTTCATTATTAGAAATCGGGTAATATTTTTATATTGCTGTGTAGGTAGGGTAAAGTAGTATTGTTGTCGTTGTTGTTGTTTGAGTGGTTGTTTTCATCTGAAAAACATAATTAGTGCAAACCCATATTAGAGTAATTTCTAGCCCTTGACCAAGTATAGCGAGTACGTCCCTGCATTGCAGAACAAATTTGAATTCTATAATAGATGAATCCAAGGCTTTAATAGCATCTTGACTGTCTGCAAAGACGGTCCCAGGCCCCATTATTCCTGATGTCATAAAGTGATCTGCAGGCCTCCCTTATTGCCAATAATTCAGCCTGGAATACACTGGCTTCGTTCGGGATGAGGACAGTTGGAGGCACCTTGAATAGGCCCATCGGTGTAGATCTCCACGTCAAAACCACCAATTACCCTATTATTATTTTTCCAATTCGATCTACACAAAAGTTTTTCCTGAAGTTTAGGATAGGTGTAATGTAGTCAGTGTTGAAGTTGTGTAGCAATGGGCCCTGTAAGAGTATTTTGCTGTTGCCTTACGTTCTTGTGGTCTAGCTTCCTACTTCTTTGAGTCTGTCTGCGCTACAGGAGGCGATTGATTTTATGTGTAAGTCTACTGATAATATGTGAGTTGGTAAGTTAAGAGCCTCAGCTGGATTTGCTAAGTGCTTCTGTAATGAAAATACAATCTGATTTTTGTATTTTACTCAGTTTAGTTTGGTTGTACTTATTAGTTGAAGCCGGCCACCGGACTAGAGCTGCGTATGATATTTTTGGTTGAAGACTCCATTCTTACATAGCATTTTCTTGTACGTACTGAGTGCTATGTTCGCTTTTTCTATATTGAGTTCCCAGCTGAGTTTGGGGTCCAAAAAAAAAAAAAACACCTAGGTATTTACCTTTTTGAAATAGCTTAAGCCTTACGCCATTAAATTTAATATTGAAAGTATGCACTTTTGTCTTATTGGGATTCACCCTTAGACCACAGCCAGTAGTCCATTTACTGAGTGACCCCAAGGCTCTCTCCATAATTTCACTAATTAAGGTTGGTCACATGCCTGACACTGATATCACAATGTCACTTTAATGACTTGCTTATTGAAAATAGCGAAAATATCACAGACTACGAATATTCAGAGCAGAGGAAATAGAAGTCTCCTCTATGGGAGGGCGTATGGCTGCACTACTGCCAACCTCCTTTTATTAAGCATCCATTCATTTAGACTCGCGTCTTAATCTGTTAAAATAGAATCTGCATTGAAATTGTTTGTGTTCAATTGATCTTTCAATAGTGCTGACTATATCATGCAAGGCTGTTTCTACTGATTTGCCTTTGAGGTAGGCATGTTGTGATTTCGAGATGAACGTTCCACCAATCTTATCTCGAAGATGAGCATTAGAATGCGTTCAAAAGTTTTGACAACAAAGGATGACAAGCTAATGGGTGTGAAATCCTTAGCAGTTTCGTGTCCCATCTTTCCCATCTTTTCAGCTTGATGAGATGTATCCAAGTGACAGACATTTCTTGAAGAGATGTATCCCAGTGACAGACTTTTCTTGACGAAAATCTCTAACCAAGGAATCACCGTTTCACGCAGATTCCATGACATGGACGGAAATTTTCGATCTGGGCCTGATGACTTGTAAGGATTGAAATTTTTGATCGCCCAAAGAATCCTTAGTTGTCTCGATTGAATTACAGAAATCTCTCCAAGCTACATTCTTAAAAGTATTTTTGCTTGTAGCAGATATTGAAAATTGTTCTATGTACTTGTTTCCCTGAGTCGACTTAGATCTTCATTTGTGTTTTTTTACTGTAAGTGATGGCAGCTTCGAAAGCACTGGATGCACTAACATCCAGATCTTTACAAGATTTTTTTGAACTATTGTTTTGTGAACGACGTTTTAACCGGACATATCTACAGAGTATCCAGCAGTGGCCTGAGAACGACTTCTACTTGGAAACACTTCAATTGCTGACTCTTAGAAAGTTCTTTTCTGTACAAAATGTAACGTCTAAGACCTCCTCCCGACTCCCAAAGTTATCCGAGCTCGAAAACATAAAAGTTGGTGTTGTTCCCACTTTACATATGTTAAGATTAGTATTAAGTAAGTATATACTTGAATAATGACTCACCTCTATCATTCTTCTCTGAGCTCCAAACTTCATTTCTCGAGCTGGCATCGCAGTCCAGTAGCAGTGTTTCTGTGCTTTTAAGATATGATATACAAGTTCCGCTGTTCCACTTTCACGACTATGAGATCTGAAGTAATAAAGTTTGAACACAGAAAGACTTTAATGTTCTTTTTAGCTAAGTATTATGCAGTATCTATGCTTACCATCTGTTTTTGAGTAAAAATTATTATTATTTTTGCCCTGGGAAGATCTGACCCTATGTCCGATGTCGACGTTTCGTTCGAATCCATCTCTCTAGGACTCCCTATCCGCTATTGGTACCCTCGTCTATCAGTGCAAACAGTATGTTGTCCTTAACCACATTGTTTTGAAGTTGGCGCTCTTCGACATCTTAGCTCTTTTTGGTGTCTGGGTCGATCACATCCTGAGACCGATTTCTTTTTGCCGTGGTTTTTGGTTCTGGATGCAAAGAATTCTTCAAATTCCTACATCAATATATGATAATTTCTTTTGTCCTCAGAGTCTCGCTCTTGCACTGTTCCAGCTTCCTCATTCTTGGGAATCTTGCTTGGAATAGAAAATACCGCTTTCTTTTTCTTTGTTATTGACAGCTTGCCTCCACTTCGGCTGGTGGTAGCTTTCGCTGCATTTTTTGATGTAGTAGTAGTACTGTGGTTGGTACAGAACTTACTACTCACTGACACAGCCGTTTCTTGGCTGGATGCCAGTAAGTTGTACTCTTCATTGTTCTCCTTTATTACGCCTCTCATACTCGTAGGTATGAAAGGCTTCTCCTATCCGACTTTTGGGGTTTGTTTAGGTTTGGCGTCATCTGTTTCGATCGACTGTTTTGCCGGGCCGAAGTCAAGCTCGGCAATTCGTGAGGATTAAGGGGAAATAATGGGGTCCATCACGGCAGTCCCCCATACCGTGAGAAGACCACAGTTACTCTCTGAGGTGGCCAGATATCAGAGAGGGAAACTTCGTTCTGGGTGCACATTTTTCAATTCCCTGCACCATTCAGGCCTCGGCACGATTCCAAGCTACACCTTGGCTTGGAAAATTTGTGTGTTGGTTTCCGGAATCTCCCCAGAAACCTTTTCTGATTTTGTCAAAAGTGCCCCAAGTATGTAGGGCACTTTTTAACAGTCACATTTGACCAAGATGATTTTTTTTTAATTCTGCATTATACCTCGAGTATAAAGGATTCTTCAATAGGTGCATAACAATTTTGTATTTAAATACAAATTTCAAAACTGTATTCAAGGTTTATATTTTTATTATGGTAAATTTAATGAACGAACAACGTGTTACAAATAATTAAAAATTGCTACCGAAATTCTGGGTCGGTGATCAACGCTTACTACAGTTATAGTGAGCGATTTGTTGAAACAAAGAATATGCTAAAAAACTTGATTGTGAACAATACTGAGGTGAACTTTTTAAAAAGGATTTATTATAAAATAAATATGAGAATATTTTGCTTTTAGCCCATAATTTTCAGAGGCTGATGTTGCCGTTTCACGTTTATTTCTAATATCGTAACTCACTTTTATTTCGTAAACATTAAAGATTAGTGCTAACAAATTTTTTTACTCATTTAAAAAAAAACAATTACAATTAATTCACAAAACGCTTACTTACTAGTTGTCGAAAATTACATCAGCGTTAGCAAATTCACAAAACCCGTCTAGAAACAATACAAAATATTTCTTCGTTAAAAATCGGTAAAATACATACATACATATATGACATCTTTTTGCAGTCTAATATGATTGGTTTTTTTACATTTGCAAAATCGCACTGTTAATAAACAAAAGATCTTGTTAATAAACATTCACTCCATCCGAATCAGAACAAATATCGAAATTGAGAAAAGCAGGCGTGAAGTGCAAATTGTCATAATTTGGAATTGATTACTTTTAAAATGCTTGAACTCATTACAAACACAGACAACTGTCACCAAGATCTCTGATGAGGAACCATAGCTGGTTCCAAACGGATCGTCCTTACTGCCTTTTCTATATATGTGCATTGTGGTTACTCTCTTTGGCAAACCTAACGTTCATTCAAAAAAATCCGGAAAATAACTATCCAAATTAAAACATAATAAAAAAATAAATTTTGATACCTAAATCTATTCAATGAAAATTACTACTGTGACACTTTAAGCCTACAAATTACAGTAGCATACGGTAATTACTGTGGAGTTAACATCACTGATTTGAGTGATGAACACAATCAAGGCAATGGCGAAACCAAAAACCAAATCGTTACGACTCGTTGCTGAAATAGAATCTATTCTACATATGTATTTTTGTAGCTACGCCTGATGGCGACCTTTTCTAATTTTCTTTCAATTGAATTGATTTTTTTGCCATATTTTTATAAAATTTTTTAAGTGCGGTCAAGTTTTGAGCAGAAAAATTTATAGAATTTGAATTTTGAAATGTCAATACAATCGCTAGTCGCCGTCACCTTGATTGTGTGCGGCTCTCTTTCTTGATAGTGGTCTTCGCCTTGATTGTGTTTATACTCTGAAGATAAAAAAGAGCGATAAAGTAGAAATCAAGTCTAATTCAAGTCTAACTCTCTCTTGCTTTACTCTTTCGCTATTCTCTTCACAATTAATCGTGCCAGCATTAGGACACTGATTGTGCTCAGAAATAGCTCCCCTGTATTTATTACTTCTATTCTTAAGTAAATTTTTTTAATTTATTAAAAAAAAATTCCTTAGACTGCCATGTAAAAGCGCTTATCCAAAATCGCACACAAATTTCACAATATCAAACAAAGGAAACAAATAGGCATGTGATTTTAATTTGCTAGAAATCCTATCAAAATAATTGCAAAATATCAAAATGAACTCTAAATTGCAGTATCTTTCAAAAAAACAAAACTGCATGCGCTTAAAACGTTCACATGAGTGTAAAATTACACAAAGTGCATTTTTGAAAATAGCACACACGGAAACATAATAAAATCAAAGCAAAAACAAAAACAAAACGTAGCGAACTGCATCAGCACAGTGCCCCAAAAAAATAAATATATAAGCGCAGTACACTTTTAAAAAACGGCAGATGCTTGCAAGTTTACTTTTTTATGTTATATGTTTTAAATGCTATGAAGTATTCACCTCCAATATTATTTGCCCACATGCTGGTTTTGCGAGGCATTATAAAAATACATACCTACTACATATGTATATTTATTTTTCCCGCTATAACATTATGCAGTAACGTTTAAAAATTAACTGCTGCTTTCCTTTAATCCTTACATATTTACACACATTCAAACACAAACTCCTTTGTATGCCTACCATGCAAAAAGTATACAAAACTCGCTTTTCTTAATGAAATTTTTGCTACTGGAATTTGAGCGTTAATATAACCAGTCTACTACCAAAACCAGACTAATACCAACTCAGATGCCCCTAACCTATTAGAACATCCATCATCCATTTATGTATACTCCTTTTCCAAATGACTTAATACATACATATATTATTTACATTTAATTGAAATACCTAAAGGAAAAGCTACCCATGTACCTTTTTGTTATACAGGGTGTTTTTTTAGAAGTGTGCTTTTCAAGAACAAATAAAATGCATATAATCTAATGTTATGGCCAAGAATTCAGCTTTATTATAAAGATAAGGATTTGCCATTATGTTTTAAAAACGATTTCGGGCAAGTGGCCTCCGCGGCTGGTTCGAATAAATTCCAGTCGAGAGGCCCAATTTTCGACCACTTTTTGCAGCAATTGGTGCCGTGTGTCAGTAATAACGCGCCGAATATTTTCTTCCAAGGCGTCAATCGTCTCGGGCTTATCTGCGTAGACAAGCGACTTCACATAACCCCACAAAATCCAGCGGTGTTAAATCGCACGATCTTGGAGGTCACTTCACAGGCCCACGACGCGAGATAATGCGCTCACTAAAAGTTTCCTTCAATAAATTGATTTCGAAGGCTGTATGGCATGTAGCACCGTCTTGTTGGAACCAAAGGTCATCCATATCAACATCCTCCCATTCAGGCACGAAAAATGGCTCTATAGCGTTCCCCATTGACTGTAACATTATGACCGGCTTCAGCTTTGAAGAAATATGGACCAATGATTCCCTTTGCCCATAGAGCACACCAAACAGTGACTTTATGAGGATATAACGGCGTCTCAACAATGGCTTGTGGATTATGATCACTCCAAATGCGACAATTTTGCTTATTAACGTACCCATTCAACCAAAAGTGAGCTTCATCGCTGAACAACATTTTCTTGTGAAGATCGCGCGAACCGAACCATTATTTTGGTAATAAAATTGCACGATTTGCAAACGTTGTTGTAAGTCTTACTTATTACTTACTTAACCGATGATCGGTCTTGGCCGCCTCTACAAAAGCTTCGCCAGTCGCCTCTGTTATGCGCGCGTTGACGCCAGTTGATAAGGCCAAATGCAGTCAGGTTGTCATGCACCTGGTCTTTCCAACGGAGATTAGGACGTCCCCTTCTGCGTGTTCCTCCACCGTGGTTCGAATAAAAACCCCTTCTAGCCGGAGCGCTTTCTTCCATTCGCTCAACATGACCCAGCCAGCGAAGCCGTTGGATTTTTATACGCTTGACTATGTCAGTGTCGGCGTACAGCTCATACAGCTCATCGTTTCATCTTATTCGATACACGTCGTCCACGCATACTGGACCATAGATCTTACGGAGTATCTTCCTCTCGAACGCTCCTAACAGCTTCTCATCATTGATGGTCAATGTCCACGTCTCTGGGCCATACATTAGGATAAGAAGGGACGAGAGAGAGGGCTCTACTTCTCAATTGCCTACTGAGCCCGTAGTAACACCTGTTGGCAAGAGTTAGTCTCCGCATGATCTCAAGGCTGACATAATTGTTGCTGTTTATGCTGGATATACGAAATCCTTGACGACTTCAAAAGTATAATTGTCAACAGTGACATTTTGTCCAAGACGCCGTGACTCTTTTTCACCACTAGACCCACTCGATGAGACTCCTTTCCAGGTTGGAGAATGCTGCACTGACTGCTCGAGCGTTTTTATTTTGCGGCGTACCAGTGGTCCCTAATCGTGCTATCGAGCCGAGTCGAGGAATAGATGGTGGGTGTCGATCTGTTTTTCTCGGGTCTTTTCCAGGATTTGGCGTAGTGTGAATATCTGGTCGATGGTGGATTTACCAGGTCTGAAGCCACACTGATAAGGTCCAATCAGTTTGTTGACGATGGGCTTCAGTCTTTCGCACAGTACGCTCGATACAACCTTATATGCAATATTAAGAAGGCTTATCCCACGGTAGTTGGCGCAGATCGTGGAATCACCTTTCTTATGGGTTGGGCAGAGTACGCTGAGGTTCCAATCACTTGGCATGCTTTCATCCGACCATATTCTGCATAGAAGCTCATGCATGCGTTTTTTGAGCTCTTCGCCTCCGTTCTTAAACAACTTAGCAGGCAGGCCATCTGCACCTGCAGCCTTATTGTTTTTCAGCCGAGCAATGGCTGTTAAGACCTCCTCATAGTCAGGCGGCGGTACTTCAACGCCGTCAGTGATTGGGGTTTCCGGAGTAGATTCTGCAGTGGCGGGGTTATTGCCGTCATCGCCATTAAGCAGCTGCGAAAAGTGCTCCCTCCATAATCTCATTATGCCCTGAACATCTGTCACCAGATTTCCGTCTTCATCCTTGCAGGAAGAGGCCCCGGTCTTCAAACCAAGAGTCAGGCGTCTTATTCTTTGAAGGAATTTTCGGACCTCGTTCCTGTCCCGCAACATTTCGATATCATTGAACTCACGTCTTTCTTCATCTCTTTTCTTGCGCCTGAAAAGACGTTTCTCCTCCCTCCTCAACTCTCTGTATCGCTCCTTAGCAGTTCGCGTTACAACTGAATGTAGGGTGGCTCTTGGCAAAGACTTTGGCTGTCTGTTGTGATTTCAGCTTTTCGACATCCAGCTTTCTCTTTGTACCTATCCGTAAACTTGGCTGCAACCAAGTAGTGGTCTGAGTCGATGTTTGCACCACGTATTGTGCGTACGTGCAGTACATTGGAAGCGTGCCTTCCGTCGATCACAACGTGATCAATCTAGTTTCGTGTGTTTTGATCAGGGAACAGCCAAGTGGCCTTATGGATATCTTTATGTTGCAATCTGGTGCTATTAACTGTCATGTTTCGTGCGGCGGCGAAGTCGATCAGTCTCATACCGTTATCGGTGGCTTCGTCGTGGAAACTGAATTTTCCGATCGTCGGACCAAAGAGACTCTTCTTGCCCACCTTGACATTAAAGTCGCCTAACACGATTTTAACATCGTGGAGGGGGCAATGCCCATACGTTTTGTCGAGGAGCTGGTAGAAGTCATCTTTGGTCGTTTCATTCTTCTCATTCGTCGGGGCATGGACACAAATTAGGCTGATGTTGAAGAATTTTGCCTTGATGCGGATAGTGGCTAGGCGCTCGTTCACGGCCGTGAACCACCAAATTCGTATCTCGACGCATGACAGCTGTAGTAGATATCACAGGATGCTCTTTTGGAGCAGCCCTGTCCCGTCCATCGCATTTCCTGTATAGCGGTGATGTCAGCTCTATATTCAGGACATCCACCAACTTTATAGAGGCAACTTCCCTGTAGAGGGTTCGGACATTCCAGGTGCATATCCGCAAATCGTTGTCCTTTGGGCGTTTGCGGGAGTCGTCAGAAGTTAGTCTACTCATTATGAAATCGCAAACCTAACTGAGCATAAATCAAGTGACAGCTGTCAAAAAGACCAACTCCGAAAAAAGTATTGCCAGATTGAAAACCACACTTCTAAAAAAAACACCCTCTACAAACATTTTTACTAACATTTCTTTATAACAAACACTACAACTTCATTTAACAAAAATTAAAGAAAATATCTACCTTAAAATATTGAATGTGTGCACTAATGTGTTTGTGCACTAAATAGTAACACTGCAACCAACCTTTAATAATCGTACTACATGTGTATGTATGGATGTGTGAGTGTCCTGCGTTTGTGTTCAACTGCTGGAAATACTCATGCTCGCTCTACAGTTATCTCTGAAAATGTCTCTACCACTCTCTATAAACGTTTAATAATAATTATAATGATTTTGTAAAGTTCTTATGTTATCCACATTCAAATATTTTTGCTTTCCCCCATTATGACAAATTTTAACTAAAACATTTTAAAATATACACGTATTTATAGTAAACAGCAGTTAATTCCGTCAGCCTGAGGGTCACTAGTTACAATAAATTGTGAGAAAAATATTTTGCCAAGTTATACAAAAGACGCAAACATTCAATTCGCCAGCCAGCACATGTTGGTATTACTACAAAATAAAATAAATTTAAATACAAAATACAGCGGTCAATTCAACGATGATTACTGTATACATTAAATAAGTACATATGTGTTCACACAAATAATTACATTAAAATCCATGTCGTTTTGTTGTTTTGTTGTGAATTTTTATGTATGAACTTTGCATTGAATAAAAGTCAACTCACTGAGTTAAACAAATAACACAAATGTTGCATTTAGACTATTTCATGTTTTAGGCATTTTAGTTAATGATGGTTGATATAAGCACTCTAATTAAAATATGTGGAACTAACATTTTTCAGCAAAAGTCATAAAAGTCACTACAATTTAAGTATTGAAACAGATCCAGAAAAATCAGTTTTGGATATTGAGGACAATCGCAATTACTATCTAAACACCAGCACCAATAATAACAGTTGGTTGAACAAAAATTGATATTTTTCGAAAAGATTGTGTTTGAACAAAAAACCTTCGTCCTAATTAGGACCCCTCTTAATTGTACCAGTTTTTCTGGATTCCTCGCAGTGTGCCAATTCTGAGTTTTGGCTGTATATTAGGCTGGGCCGAAGAACCTGAAAATGTTCAAATCAAATTAAGTTAGATCGAAAAAGTTGTATGTGAAACGAGGACTCGATCAATTAACATCTTCCGTTCTTCCAAGGCCTCAAGTTTTAAAAATGATACAAAATTAAATTTTGACACATTTATTATATGTTAAAAAAACGCTAGTTCAGAAAAAATTTTGACAAATACAAGTTTATAAAGAAGTGAAAATATTTGAGATTCTCGAAATGGTAATTCTCGGTTACAATATCAAATATTTGTGATTGAAGTGCGTAATTTAGTTATGTTAGATTTTTCCAAGGCATTTGATACCACTGAACATAATATTTTACAAGTTGTTATAATTTTGTTTCTACTGCGGTAAATCTGGTATCGTCTTATTTAACTGACAGAATGCAAGTTGGATATGTTGGTAATACCTGTTCAAGTTTTTTGCCAATTAAAAAGGGGTTCCTCAAGGGTCGATTCTGGGGCCTCTTCTATTCCCTATTTATATCAACCAACCCTGATTACCAAAGCAAATGTTTATGCAGACGATGTCCAGCTTTATGGGAGCTGTAAACAAGAATCAATTGACGAATGTATTCAGAACATAAATGACGAATTAAAAGTTATTAATACTTGGACATCTTTGCATGGGTTATGTTTAAGCAGCAAAGTCTAAATGTTTAGTCATATCTCATAACTGTCAACTGTTACTGTCAACACAAATTTTCCAAAACTAGCAATAAGTGGTGCAGAATTAGGTAGAGTATGTATGCACTATAACGGGGAATAATGTACATTAACGTGGAATAATCACAAAAGCTTTTGTTGTAGGAAAAGTTTATGGTATGTTACGTCTGTTATGGTTAACCAAACATTTCTCTCCTTTAAATGTTCGTCTTTTGTTCGCTAAATCTTATGTACTTAATTCCTTCATTAATATACGGTTGTGAAATTTTTGCCAATTGCGATACTGTTAGCATGAACAAACTAAATGTTGTGTTTAACAATATTGCCAGCTATGTATTTGCACTTAGAAAATATGACCATGTATCCAAGTTTGCAAAATAAAAAATTATAAACTTACTTACTTACTTTTGATGGCACAACAGCCCATGGAGGGCCTAGGCCGAGCTTTTCGCATCCACTCATGTTGTGCGTGTTATATTTGTACATGAATGGAAGGGACCTACAGTTTAAAGCCGAATCCGAACGGCGAAGTGAAAAGCTTTTCATAGCAATTTTTACTCTTGTAGGTTTGCCATTGCCTGACAAGAGGTGGGGTGCCGTGTAGAAAAATTATTTTTTCTACTTTTTGATTTTGCCTGTGCCGAGATTCGAACCCCGAACACTCTGCGTAACAGTCCAACGCACTACCACTACGCCACAGCGACCACCATAAAATTATAAACATGACCTTTAAATCACTTTTAACGTTCAGAACATTAACTCTACTGCACAAAATAATATGACTAAAGAACCATCTTATCTGCACTGTAATATTACCTTGATACCAATTACTTAAATATAGATGTCTGACATCTGAGCGCCACTTCTTAATTACTGCCATTCGTCTTTGGAACACATTACCATCCTCAATTGAAAACATAAGCAATGTAGCGCGATTTAAAATTTTATTACAAAAGTTCTTTCCACAAGAGTAAATATTTTATTACGTATACTAATTCAATAATATTTATATGATTAATTATTAATTGTATACTTGTACATATATGTAATTTTTTGTTTGTATTTTATTGCAGCTATAAATTATTTAATCTTTTTGTACTACGCTATTAAAATAATAAAAAAAAATGATAATAACGCTTCTCGATTGCATCAAGCCCTATGTTCTGGGTAAAATTTTCTCTTGCTTTGGTGACTTTACGAATGGCTAGATTTCTTAAGTCAACTCTTAAGTCAAGTCTTATCTGTTAACATAGTCAAGATTAACCTTAACACCGAACTTGTTAGGGCCATAAACTCTCATTATAAATTGCACTAATACTTTCATGTTGACCGCCGGTTATGGCGCCGGTTATGCTGATCCTTGTTCAAAGCTTTCGGGTCGAAAGCAGTCAAATTGCAGTCCACTGCTTGAAAACGGAGCAGGCAGATAACCCACTCCATTGGTCTATAAAACTTCAATTCTAGACTTCAAAATTCTAGACTTGCAAGTTGTTTTAGAGACTGAACTACTTATATACAGTTTCGTTGCTATTTCCAACCATATGATTCAGATTCATGCAACAGCAACTCGGACCCCCACTTAGTCACATACAATTTCAATACATCATTTCTGTAATCTTATTTAAATATGTTTTAACAGAAGTACATCTGTACGTACGTACCATATATTGTCAAAATACACTGAAATGTGCATTTCACTAATTGCTAAATTAATTAGAATTGTGTGTAACAACACAAAATATGCCTAAAATTAGTATTGAAATTGACCTCACAAAAATAAAAAGTTCTACAACAAATGAAAAAACATGAATTGCGCTAACAAACACTGAAAACGGGCACAACCACAACGGGCTGCATTACAATGCAATTGACAAAAGTCGATTTGAAACCGCAAAATACAATCCCACTTATACATCGTCAATTGCAGTATATTGCAGGTAGAGCGGCAGGCAAAAGTGAGTAAGCAGGCACCAATACTTTATACGGGAAAAGCAAAAACAGCAAAGCAAAGTGTTTTTGAGCTAGACTGAAATGGAGTGCAGTTTATATAAATAAAATTAAGTGTATTTATTGAATAAGCTGCAAATAACAGTTACATACAAGCGCAATATTTTAGTGAATAATGCAACGTTAAAAACAGCAACAATTTCACTAATTGTTAATTAGCCACACATTACTACTGCTACAAACTAAAGACATACTTACACTTTTTTATTTAATTAGTTTTCTTCCTTCCACCTTTAAACTCTCCTTCAGTCCCCCTACTGCGTCTTAATTATTAAATAAAATAATGCTTAAATTTCATAAGTGTGTTTGCCTTTAGTTACATACTTACTTTTTCAAGAAACTAAATGTGTGTAAATTTCTGTTATTATTTTTCTGTAAATAATTATTTACTTTATACAATACTTCCAAAATACTCGCATACACTTATGTATACCTATTTTTGCGGTAAAAAACAATAAAAGCTTAAGTCAAGTCAAGATCGTAATATTTTATTTGAGCTTATAGTCCATACGGGAACGAATTTTCAAATAAGAAAATACACTTTAGGTAGCCTTTGTTGCTTTTTACCACAGATTTATTTACCCATATATTGATTTAGTTACGAAAGGAAAAGAACAGTTCTTGTTTTACCTATATTTACTTTACATTTTATACATTTTTATGCAACGATTATGTGTGACTAATAATGCCGCGAAAAAATTTAAAATCTAATTAAAAAAGATCTATCTATTCTACAAAAAAAATGCATCTATATTATGCCTATTCCATTGATTTTTTTTATATATCTTTATTCCAATTTCTCCTTCACATACTTTATCTTTATACTTCAGCCTAAACACTATAGAGTCCCACAGATTAATAGGCATCGGAATCGGTATTAGTCAGCATATAAAATTAAGGGATCGACCAAAAATGAGGTTTTTATAATTCAAAAGTGCAATTCCGTTTAATTGTGGAACACTATTTCAATCAAATGACTTCCTCGGCAGTCCTTGTAGTAGCCCATATGATAAACCCATTTTCTCAGTACATTTTCGACTGTATGGAGCTGTACTTGTCTGATGACTGCACCTATTTCGTCCTTAAAGCCCTCTATCGTTGCTGGATGGTTATCGAACACATATCTAACAATAACAAATATTTTTGCATGGACTTTCTGAGCCCCAGATGCGACAATTTGCTTATTAACGCAACCACCGAGGTCAAAGTGAGCTTCGTCAGAAAATATGATTTTTCGGTAAAATGATAATCTTCTTCCAAGCATTCAAAAGCCCAATTTTCGAGTCGAAAACGTTGCGAATAGTCTTGGGGCTTCAGCTATTGATCCAATTGAACTTTGTACGGCTTCATACCGAGGTCTTTATGCAAAATTCGGAACAAAAAGTGCGTGAAATGTTCAATTCTTTAGAACGATGGCGAGTCTTCTTGCACATTCTGAGCAACAGTAGAAATTTTTTATGTTGCACGCACTCTAGGAGTACGAGTACGGGTTGTTTTATCCAATAAAGACACAGTATCATGCACACATTTCACAAATTGATCCCCAAATTGCGTGGAAGGCGTTTTTCTTTTACCGAATTTTGAACGTAAATTTCTTACACTTTTGGTAGAAGATTCTCCATTTTGCAAGTAAATTTTTAGTATTTCCCAACGTTGTTCAAATGTATATCGACCGATTTCGTTAACCGTTAGTTAAAACTAATTTGCCCTCATAATACGAATGACATTAAAGTTACCACACTCAAAATAACCATTAGTTCAAATTACCAAGGTTAGATGGACTACCCTATATATTCATGGAACAGAGTGACAGAATTTTACTGTCATACCCTGAAATAGTTTCTCCTGCTCTCATTTAAACAAATTAACTCTGTTTTCAAATGTATTTTACTCTCTTCATAACTTAATTCGGGAACAGCATAAAGCGGCAAAAATATTTATACTTACAATACTTATAATAGTCTGGTCGAAAGGAAATATGTATTTTTTAGTGCATTTATTTTCATGCAATATTATAACTTATTTGCTTTGTCGTTCATTCTAACTGCAGTGTACATTATAAAAAAAGTTTAAAAGATATTTTGTGTTATACTTAATTGTCAGCCACTCATTAGTTGTGGCATATGTTAGTTAAAATTGGAGAACCGTCAGGATTCAATAAATTTTCATTTCATAACATATATCATCCACATTAGGCAAATATTTATCACTAATACCAATTAGTAAATCATGTAGCATTTGATTGGCTTTTGTACGGGTGCGGCCAAATTTTGTATAACCTGCACACCCTCTGAAATAAGACACCACTTTTCATTTAACGGTGTGTTAAATTTTTATGGCTTTTGCGTATCTTTGACTCACTACATATATAAAATTTAATTTTTGCATCAGAAATTTTTGAAATTATTTTACCGTGTATACCGTGGTTAGATTTCCTTCACTATTTTCTTTGATATTTAACTTTTATTGGATTTTGCGCAATTTCTACAATTTGCAGTATAGTGGTTTAACGGAGTACATCAATGATGTGTATCGAGTTTTGTTCAATTTGCTTTAGGAATTTTTTCCAATATCCTTTGAGTGTTTCACTTGTATCGG